>JALNIO010000218.1:0-11698 GCA_023509875.1 Rugonectria rugulosa | reverse complement strand
CCCCCCCCCAGTTTTCCGGGCCGTCGTACTGGAACACCCAGCTCCTCAGAGGGTGGCCGTTGGCCATTGCAGCACCCAAGTTTTCCCAAATCTTGTGGTACTGGACCACCTCTGTGTTGGGGACTCTCATGGCAATCATGGGGGTCCACAAGTTCCATTGCGTGTCCAGCCTGGGATCAGGGCTGACTGGGCCACCCTCGGGGAAGCGTTGGTCCTCCCAGGGCATCAAGAGGCTCCAGAGATGACCCAGGTTTCGTTCTTTCATGAACCGCGCCGTGTTCTCAGCGATTTTCATGATGTCGAGGTCTCCGGAGGCAGCCATTGTTCTGGGTAGTCGGTCTGTTCGGTGGGGTATAGGGATGGAAGGAGAAAGGCAAGGAGGAGTAGTGCTTGTAGTGCTGTGATGGGGAAACGACGAGGAGGAGGAAGGGAAGTAAGAAAGAGGGATATAGTGTATTGATTTGTGTGAAGAGGAAAAAGGGCTTGAGCTTGGTCAAGTGTGTCAAGGTATGAAGGTGACTGAGTCTTGGTAAGAGGAAGAAGTGTGGTAGAATATGGCTCGAAGTGTGATCACTGCTGAGGGAAGAATCTGAGACGTGAGCTATGGGGGGACCTCCTCAATTTATAGCTGTCAAATCACCCTTATTTCAAAGCAAGCTACTCTAAAGCAACCCTGAGGGATAGATGTCTGTTGTTTTCCTTGTTTACATTATCATCTATCCGAGTGTTATGGTACGGTACCGATATGCGCCAATGCAAGCATCAAGACAACTCCAGCCACCCTGCATGTTGTACCAGTCTTTACCAATGCCACTTTATTGAAATGAGTAATACCGATACTAGAGTAATATGTACGAGAGAGAAACAATGGGCCATCGATAATGGGATATCTTGTCTCTAATGCAAAGGAGGTGGGCGCAACTGGAGTTGTCAACTCGGTTAGAATGATTTACTGACCACATGCACTTCCCTGGGACTTTTATGAGGAATAATGCCTAGATAGACCAATTTGAGAGAGAACATTGCTCTGGGAAGTTGTGGCCCTGTGACATTGCTGGTTACCTCTCAGTTCCCAGCCACGGCCAGATGGGACTCAACTTCTTGGCAATTTGGGCAAGGGGGATCATGAACGTGCCTACCGTAGACACCAGAAGCTAGAGGAACACCAGGGAAATGATTCATTACTGCCTGATTAAACTATCGTCGGTGAGGTTGGAATCATCGGGATGGATACGGCCGCATAAGGTCCGAGGTCGGAGAGGTTGGCTGAGTTATCGTGAGGGAGGCGCGGCTCTGGGGTGTCCGTGCCGACCCCTTTGGATCAATACGTACTTTGACCCAATAAACCTGTCAATGGTGTGAATTACCAAAAGTGTTGTTATCAAGACCGAGTGTTTGTGGTTCAACCAATTTGAAATTGGCAAGGCGCTGGACGGGGTGATGGAACTCATCAATATCTGACTGAAAAGCTACCTTTCTCTTACTCTCTATCAGACCAAACGAAAAAAAAATGGCCTGAAAATGATAGAACAGTTCAGGCAAGATGATTTCAATTCTCTTTGGAGCCCTCCTGAATCTGGATATTTTGCACATGGCTCGCCACTCACCAATTACACAAGATCGTGTAGTCTCCTGGCCAGAAACGAGTCATTGATAGCTACCAAAGGAAGCTCAAATCTTCCTCATTCCTTCTCAGAGCAACGGAGACATGATATTGTCATAACACTGCGGTCCATGTGCCCAGGGTGGTAAATACGAGACGTACCGAGGATGGAAGTGTCCGGTAACGATGGATTTTACCTCTCACCGACATCACCTGCGAGTGTGAAGTGTAACGCATCTCAGTTGCCAATAATAGAAACGGAATCAAGCCCTGAAAGTTGCAAAGAGGCTGGAATACCTGAGGCAGCAGCACCAGCCTCAAGTCATGTTTTTTGCCAAAGGAACGTAACATTTTGTATCTCCTGCCCCTGACCATATTTTTTCATCCAAGAAGGGAGAGGATGCTTCTATTACGGCCAAAACGTATTGCATTCGAATTAACATCTCCGTTTTGATATGTAATGTGAGTAAGCGGACTTGCCGTGATGGGACGCCTCGGTCCCCGGATCCGAGGAGATGTACAAAGGAGGAGCCTGATGGCTCAATGCCGGAGAATTTATGATTATACGCAACCTGAAAGTTAATGATTGGGGGTGCCTCCTTCGAGAAGTGTATATCACGATGGGGCGTCACGGTCACCTCTTTTGGGAGTAATGACCCAACAATACAACAATAAACAAGACGTGTAGATGAACTTAGTGAATAAACATCATGATCAAGGTAATTCGAAACTATGTGTTCTTCTACTATAATCTGTTTTCTTCTACTCCTCCCATCAACTTTAGTATTTGAATCACCCTCCCGCCCTAATTCCTTCCCATCTCAACCTTCACTACCTTCCACACATCCGTAGACCTACGACAAGACGAGAAAAGACACCACCAATTCAACATCTTCGCACAAAAAAGGCAAGTACAAGAGTACACAAGTTCCCCTTTCAGTTAAAACAACACCACTCGACTGCAAAATGTCCACAAAGGGGGGGATATCAGTGGGTGTTCACTTTCGTCCCACCATCCCAGGGGTCGAGTGCCAACCCCGGGAACTGTTCGAGGACATACCCCTCGACGACGACGAAGAGGACAAGGAGCCTCCCGATGACTGGACGTTCCCCACTGTTGACGAGGTCGTCATCCGTGGGGATCAAACTGTTGCGGTGCCCTCCGCCCAAAACGGCACCAAGACGGAGCAACCATGTGCCTTTGACGACCAGGCCATGGTGGACGTTGACGAAGAGGGCGAGGAAGAGACATGGCCAGAGGGAGAGGAAGGGGGAGACAATGGGAGAAGCCGTGCCCAGAATCCCTCCCCGCAGCGCTGGTCCTATTTGCGCATGCCCGACTTGAGGGGGGTTGCGCAGATGGCAACCAACGCCGTTTTCTCGCAGGCGAGAAGAAGCTTGGGAGCCGGCAGGGTCAAGGGCTCGGTCAGAGGGGTGCTCAAGAGCGGGCAGAGCGCCGCAGCGGCGGCGATGGAGAAGCTGCCTGAGGTTGCTGGCTCGGTGTGCAGCGAGGCGAGCAAGGTCGGGGGCCTGATTGCAGGGGGCCTGAAGGCACTACCTGCGAGGGGTCGCCGAAGGTAAACAGGGATTTGCTTCGTGGAAAATCATTTACCTCGGTGGCATCCAAGATGGGGGGAAAGTTGACTACAGTCACGATCAAGACGATACAGCAACGGTAGGACTCTCATTTATTCCAATCTTTGCTCAGGGGCAGAACTGACGATTCAAAGAAAGGCCTACGACACAGATGGGAGACGCTGCTCCTGCTCGACATCTTGAAATGGTCTGCGTCGAGGTGACTTACAACCAGACCAAGGTTCAGCTGATTATTAAGCATACTCTGCCGCCCAAAGGTCTATTCTTGGTTCGACTATGCTGCATGGGTGGCGACACTGGATGCATACTGATGGCTTAAAGTAGATCCATGTAGAGTTTATGGACGGACGAAGGATGACTGGATTGAATGTTTGAAAAAATGAGAAGAAGGAAAAGAGGTGGTTGCCAAGTGTTTGGGGAATCGGGGAAAGAAAAGGGGCTGGATTCTATTGGAAAAGGCGGATGGCTTCAGGTCAAGATCACGATGTAACGAGGGCGTGGTAAAGTTGCACCAGATAGACGAGGGGGACAAGGACAAAATGATGATCAAAATCAAGCAATGACATTGAAATATTTGATTTAATTGATTTATCCAGTAGTAAACTCATTCTATCGTATCAGTATATTCATTCGTATTACATCCAACTCCAAATCGCAAAACCGTCTAATCCTTTTAATCATGACTTTATACGTCGTCCTCGTCTAGTGCTCGTGCTTGACAGGGTTGAGATCGCGAAACTCGCCGCGCAGGCTCTCGACGCCCTCCTTCTTGACCTCCTCGACCAGCTTGGCCACCTCGGGGGCGATGACGGCCTCGTCGAAGCCAAAGTACTTGTAGGCGTCCTTGCCGGGCAGGGACTTGCCAAAGGTGGACATGGAGAAACCGGCGTCGGCGTAGCGCTCCCAGCCGTTGACGGCGTAGGCCTCGATGACGACGCGCGGTGCTGCGCTGCGGTACTGCAGGACCTGGCGCTTGTACTCGAGGGGCTGAGAGTCGAAGATGCGCTGGCAGGGGAATGACACGACGCGGGCCTTGATGTTGTACTTTTCCCTCAGCAGCTCGCGAGTCTTGACGGCAAAGACCATTTCGGCGCCGACACCGATGAGGGTGACGTCGGCGTTTTCCTCCTCGATGAAGACATAGGCACCCTTCTGGGCGCCGTCGCGGCTGGAGTACTGGGGGTATTGCTCGAGGTTCTGGCGGGAGAGGGAGATGATGGAGGGGGTGTTCTTGGCCTCGAGAGCGGTGATGAAGGCGCCGGCCGTCTCTTCGGTGTCGCAGGGACGGATGTAGAGGATGTTGGGCATGGCGCGGTACAGGGAGGGGAGGGCAATGGGCTGGTGAGTAGGGCCGTCTTCACCGGTACCAATGGAGTCGTGAGTGGCGATGTGGATGGCTTGGAGTTGTTGGAGGGCGCCCATACGGACACCAGGAGCAGCGTACTGTGAATCATTAGTATATAGGGCTGAGATGGATAACTGGACGAAGCCTTACAATGTAGAACATGAAGAATGAGGAGGTGACGGGGAGAATCGTGCCCTTGCTAAAGGCAGCGAGACCGTTGGAGATGGAGGCCATGGCATGCTCTCGGATACCCCAGTGAATATATCGGCCAGAGTAGCTGCCGTTGATTCCGCAAGTCGTCTTAAGGTCGGGCTATCATTTTGTTAGTTACGAAACAACTATCAAGTCGGAACCAAGACTTACATGTTGGAAATCCACCTTGTCCTTCCAAATCATGTTGACCGAGGGAGACAAATCGGCAGTTCCGACCATGAAGTTGTTGAGCTGTGCGGCAAGAGGGTTGCACACGATACCGGCAGACTTTCGCGAGGGAGTAGGCGTCGTGGGGAAAGACTCCTTGGCCGGGATGATGCTGCGCCAGTCGCCCGTGAACTCACCCTTGACTCGCTTCACGAACTCGGCGTGCAGCTCGGGGTACTCCTTGCCGTAGGCGCTGAGCAGGTTCTCCCAGTCCTCCTCGAGTCTCTGGCCGCGGGTCTTGATGTCGCGGAAATAGTTGTACACCTCATCTGTCACGACGAACGTCTCGTCCGGGTTGCGGCCGAAGAACTCCTTGACTACGCGGACGCCCTCGGCACCAAAGGCGGCTCCGTGGGCCTTGGCCTCGCCGGCGACTTTGCTGCCAATGCCGATGACGGTGTGGACGTTGATGAAGGTGGGCTTGTCCTTGCTGGCCTTGGCCTTGAGGAGAGCCTTGACAAGACCCTCGACATCGTAGCAGCCGTTTTCGATTTCAATAACGTCCCAGCCGCAGGCGCGCATCTTTGCATTAATGTCCTCGGTGTTGCAGAGATCGACGCTGCCGTCGCAGGTGACTTGATTGTTGTCATACGTGACAACGAGGTTGTTGAGCTTCCAGTGACCGGCAAGCTGGATAGCCTCCATGGCGACACCCTCTTGGAGACAAGCGTCGCCAATCATGCAAAAAGTGGTGTTGTTGATGAGCTCATAGTTGGGCTTGTTGTATACGGCAGCCAGGTGCTTGGTGGCCATGGCCAGGCCGACGGCGTTGGCGATACCCTGGCCCAGGGGACCGGTAGTGACCTCGACACCCTCATGTTCAATCTCAGGGTGGCCGGGGGCGAAGGAGTCGTATCGGGCGGAGTGGTAGGACTTGAGTTGGTCGAAAGTCATGTGCTTGTATCCGGTGAGGTGGAGGAATGTGTACTGGAAGAGACAGGTGTGACCGTTGGAGAGGACGAAGCGATCACGGTTAAAGTAGTTTGGGTTGGAGGGCGAGTACTTCATCACATACTTCCAGAGGGCGACGCCAATGGCTGCCATTCCCATGGCGCCTCTACATCAACGTTAGAAGTGAAACCTTTATTGCTGGTCATCAATTGAGCGTCGTAAACGTACCCTGGGTGGCCTCCATTAAACTGCTGGCAAAGATCTGCGATCAAGCATCGGAATTGACGCAGAACCAGATCAATTGTCTGGGAATCTTCGTTTTGAATCTGCTTGATCTCGTTGGAGACGACGGGAAGCTCGGTGGCTTCTGAAATTGCAATGGGGGCCATCTTGTAGTGTGTCACGGAGGGAGCACAATTTCGACACTGCGAGTGAGGGACGAAGAGACAAGACAAGAGATCAAGTCTGGTCTCAAGTTCCAATTCCTCCCTTGGCCTCAAATATATTCTCCCTCCTCCTGTGGCTCAGGCCGCTAATCATGTCGGCAAAGAAGAAATCCTCTGTACTCGTGATGTGCCACGCAGCGGGGGGCGGGCAGAAGCTGTGTTGGTCACCGTCTGGCACTTCCATATTCCGAAAGAGGAAATCTGGAGCGCCGTCTCGAAGGGGGGGAGGGGGATTAATTACCCGAGACTTCGGCTCCAGGGGAAAAGATCACGAGGGGTCTTGCAACTATCGACTGGCGATGGGGTATTCTTCGGATAGCGCCAGGAAGGGAAAGGAGAGGCACTCGGAGGGTTGGTCTGGAGATTTGTCCACGTGGTTGGTCAGAGATTGAGAGTTGAGTTGCTGAAAGAGGGCGTGGAATAAGCAAAGGGTCATTTTGGTTGACGATGTTCACGCCTCCGGCTGCACTCACCTGCTTGACTCCCAATTCATCTCTTGAATTGGACGTCTTGCAATGGCACCTCCAAGTCGCATAGACCTGCCGTGGGATCGACGGAGAAGTTTGGTGGACATCAGCAATCTCCAACCTCCGGCTGGAATCACCATGTTGGAAGAGGTGAGAAGTCTTGCGCGCCCTCAGACGTATCCGTATGGACAAATGCATGTTTGGAACGCATGCACTTGCCATTGATGCAACTTTGAGGCCATGTGCAGCTGCAGAGTTTGGGAAGGGATGGGGTCGAGATGCGATGGGCTGTGTCTTTGGGCCGCGACGTCGGAGTGGTCGAATGTGTCGGTATCTGCAGAAAGGTCTTAATACCATAATTTTTGTGTCCTTTTCTTTTTCTGCCATCTTTGTCTTCTACCCAAGTTGCTTACCATTCTCGCATACTCTGTGCCTTCTTTCTCCAACATCTTCGACAATGGCTCCCGCTCTCAACGAGACTGAGGTCCCTACAGAGGCCAAATCCTTCCCCACCCCCAAAACCTCAACCCCCAAACTCTTCTCTCTCGAGGGAAAGACAGTTGCCATCACTGGTGGTGCCCGCGGTTTGGGCATCACACTGGCCCTTGCCGTCGTGGAAGCCGGAGGCAGTGTCGCCTGTCTCGACATCCTCCCGGAGCCCTCAGCGGAGGAGTGGGCGCTCCTGAATAAGCTCGCGGTAGCCAACGGCGCGCATGCATCGTACAAGCAGTGCGATGTCACGGCCGAGTCGTCGGTCGAGTCGGTAATCTCTGCCGTGGCGGCCGAGGCGGAGTCCAACGGGGCGCCGTTCTGGGGCGCCATCGCATGCGCGGGCATCCAGCAGCAGATCCCTGCGTTTGACTACCCCGCGGCCGATTTTGACCGCATCCTGAGGGTCAATGTGACGGGCGTGTTTAACACGTGCAAGTTTGCGGCGAGAACGCTGAGGGAGAGGAAGACGCAGGGGAGTATCGTGATTATTTCGAGCATGTCTGGGAACGTTGCGAACCGGGTACGTTGCCGTCGATGAAGGCAGGGGCACGGCAAGCTGACAGTTACGGCGTAGGGTCTTTCTTGCACGGCGTACAATACAAGCAAAGCTGCTGTTCAGCAAATGTGCCGGTCGGTCGCTCAGGAATGGGGCAAGTTTGGCATCCGCGTTAACACGCTATCTCCTGGAGTGAGTCCTTCTCAGCAGCTGTACGAATCACGAATCCGGATTAACTGACGGGGAAATAGTACATTCGAACGGCCATGACGGACCAGCTTCTCGAGGAGAATCCCGACGTGGAAAAGATCTGGATGGCGGGCGCCCTGCTTGGCCGTCTGGGCGTGCCCGACGACTTCAAGGCCCCCGCTGTATTCTTGCTTTCTGAAGGAGCTTCGTTCGTTCACGGGACTGATATTCGAGTTGATGGAGGGCATTGTGCGTCTGCGTAATGAATAGATTTGTATTGGAAGATAGAAAGACAAAATGGTCTGATTTTAGGAATAATAGAACGGGAGCATCTAGAGAGCAAAGCACAGAGCAAAGCATGGAGCATTCGTACTCCGTACTCCGTACTGTACAGCAAACACATGTACCCTGTCGGGAATTAAAAGTGCAGTGTAACGTCCCAAGTTGCCTCTGTCTCTGAAGCTGTCCACTGTAGCACACTAATATCGCAGCCAGACCCCCCTGAACTTGCCAACTCCCAGTGCGACAGGGTTCTATCTAGGTACTCCGTACGGAATACATCACTATACCTACCTCGACTTTCACCTTGAAGCAATGCTCCTTCCGTACATCTTCATCTTCACCAACAATCCCTCGTTCAACTCTCAGAACCTCACCTTCAGCTTGACTTCGTCAATCATGACTTCCCGGCTTGTTTGATTTTTATTCCATGAGTAAGTTTACCAGTCCAGTCCTAACGTCTTTTCCATCTTCTAATCCGGTTTCTCTGGCAGGAAAACTCCTTCATACTGATCGGCATCGAGATCCGAATCGAAAAACCCTTCCAAATCGCCGTATGCCTGCCCGCCTCATTTTCTATCAACTTCGCGCCAACGAAGACACACTGCGATTGTCACCTACCGTGACAACACTGCTTCTTAGACTTGTACGCTTCAGATTATTTGTCAGTTGATCGGGACCCGATTTGGTGGGCGGCAGGTGCGGTTTTCGTGGTCCAACACCTTGCGTCTTCCTCCCTATTAGACCTTCGACTCTAGGTGAGCGGATGAGGAGGCATGCAACGGATAACTCAATTGATGAGTAACTTCAAAATAGTGGGTGGTGTCTATGACTTTACAGAGACGCTGGGTCATGCATGCAACTCGCAACTCTCAGGACTGCGTAAACGACGTACAAGGTGCTCTGCCTCTCGTTCTACTTTTATCTTTTCGAATTCACATTTCTGAAGTTTTACCATCTTTTATCTTGAATAAGCATGGTTCTAATAACCATAATTGTGTCTAAATAATTGGTTTGATAGCTTCTCGTTCCTCAGAATCACGACGTCCTGCCGTTATGGTGGTGTTGACAATAACAATGCTCTCGGCCAGGCGAGCATCAGACACCACCGCATCTAACAGAAAATTGATCTTCCCTTCAACCCATGTCCCTAATGAATGTGACTGTGAGACGAGCCATCTTGTATGAATGTTTTCTTGGCAATCAGGGGAATAAGGTGCAAAATCTGAGATGGCATTTTATTAGCCAACGCAGAGTCAGGTGTTTCGTCCTATTCAGACTGCCATCATACAACAACATATAAAGCGAGAAAACTTATTCTTAGTCACTCCGAGATCATCTACAACTCTATCCAAGGGTATATAAACACAAGTCTCAGTATTATAACGACAGCATCGAGATATCAAACCAAGACCCCACACATCACTCCTAATCAAATGTCCCGCCGAGATATTGCATCTCCTCTTAAGAATCGCTCAGTGTCTTTTCCTCGTGCTCAACACCGACTTCCTCGAGATCCGACTTCTCAGGCGATTCTCCAGGGACACCCATGCTTCTATCCCAGTGAAGCATAATCTTGTCGCCGGTGAACAGCTTGTCGATCTGCTCGAGGGAAAGGAACCGCGTCTCAGGGTATCCAAAGTAAATCATGGGAAGGAAGCAAAAGTTGAAGACGGAAAAGTAAACGTATGTTTTCCAGCCAATGCTGTTGATAGAGACGGGTGTGATTTCGACGACGAGGAAGGTGAAAATCCAGTTCGAGGCGGTTGCAAGAGCGGCGGCTCGGGTTCGAATGGCAAGGGGGGCATACTCGGCGGGCACTGGACCAATGTTAGTTCTGACATTCTGTAAAGAATTCGTCCAAGACTTACATAACCAAGGAATGGCCAACAGTCCAACGGCAAAGAAAAAGTTGAACAGGAACAGCATCACAGTAGCTACGATACCTGCCGGAGCACCGCCGTCCGAGACGGTACCAGCAAGAATGGCCATGCATACACATTGACCAGCTGCCGCAAACATCATGAGCTTTCTTCGACCTAGCCGATCAATGACCCATATTGGGATCAGAGACGAGAGGAAATAGGCAACTCCGTTGAAGCCTGCCAGCAGAAGCGACAGGTTGCTGGACAAACCGACCGATGTCTCAAAGATGACGGGAGCATACTAAACGCGCAGTTGTCAGTACAACTCAAGAGGAGTGTGATACAAAGTCAACATACATAGGTGATAAGGTTGATCCCACTGAGTTGCTGCATGAACTGCCCGCCGATACCCAACAGGGTGCGGTAAAGGAACTTTTGCTCGCCATTCTTCATCATGGCCCTATAGCTACCAGTCTGAGCAGCCTCGCGCTCCTCTCGAATCGCATGCTGAATCTCCGCGAGGTTTCGGTTGATTGAAACATCATCCTTGCTGATCTCCCTGGCATTCGGACGAACGGCCCAGAGAATCTCGCGGGCCTCGTCATGGCGGTCGTGAGCAATGAGCCATCGAGGGGACTCGGGCAAGAATAGAATTCCAATAAAGGTTGCGATGGCAAAGAGGATTTGGAGAGCAAGCGGGAAGCGAAATTGGGACTCATTGCTGACGTAAGACATGCCGTAGTCGACCCAGTATGCCATCATGACGCCAAAGATGTTGATGGCGAGTTCGATGGCGAGACCACGGCCACGGTTCTTGGCACTAATCAGCTCAGAGTGCCAGACAGCTGCATACAGAGTTAGGCAACAAGATGTTCACAGGCTTTGGTATGTTTCGACTTACGAATGGTACTCGTGTTCATGCCGTTTCCAAGACCAGCCACAATTCGCCCAACTATCATCTGGGGAATACCATATGCAGAGGCTTGAAGGGCAGCACCGATGCTCAAAACAACACAGCCGATCAGAATACACATCCGACGACCCAGTTTCTCGCCCATCAACAGACAAAAGATGGCGCCGAAGAAGCACCCAATCTCGTAGATGGCCACCACAGTGCCTTGGAGAGAGGAGCTTCCGTTACCATCATCAGTAGTATCAATCTCAGGGAACGTCTTGGTAAAGGCATCGCCGGTCAACAGCCCGGACATGACGCCCTGGTCGTAACCAAACAGCAGGAAACCTGAGCCTGCTGCGGCGGTGATGGCCCAGTCAAGGGGCTTGCCAACGAGGAATGTCATAGTGGTTCAGACGACAGGGAAGTAGCAGAAGAGGTGCAATGAAGAGCACAAGCACTGAAACGAGTTGCTTCCTCGCCACTTGGAAGCCAAAGAATAGAGGACTGGATGTAGACCTTGAGGCAAAAATGAGGTTATTCGCGGGGTCACAGTATAGTCATATATAGGTCGTTGCCAGGCTCTTATAGACATGACTCCACTCCTATTGTCGACCGCGACGTCACGTCTCCCCAGTTCTCGCTTCCCTCACCCCAGAAAGAAAGCCTTACAGCCAAAAACCTTGGGGACTTTGTTCTCGTGGGTTAGGCCTGAGA
>JALNIO010002149.1:175524-195152 GCA_023509875.1 Rugonectria rugulosa | reverse complement strand
CTGCTCATCACGAAGGATCTCGCCTCCTCCTACCATAATCAGCAGAGGTGGAAGACCTCCCAGGGTGGGTTGCATAACAGGGCTAACCAAAGGATGAGCGAGAAGCTCATTCGTAGTGTACATCTAGTCAAGTCAGAATTGATGTGCAAAGGTATTTGAGAGACTTACTTGGATTTGGTCTTTAATTCTGACAAGCTTTCCATCAATCTCAACAGAGAGGAGTTTCTCTGGATCAATTGGAACGCCACCGTTTATCCAATTTGATCTTGATCCGTTCGAATGAAAAGAATCGTCTTTTTCGGTCACAGGAGCCTGCTGCTTATCCTTGAGCTCTTGTGTCCCGGGTTTCTTCTTTGTAGCCCCTTTCTTCCTTTTCAGAGCTTCGTCCCTCAGCATGGCGATATCGTCTTCGTTCGGGGGTGGCCAGGCCCTTGAAGGCTTGTGGTGGAATCCAGCCTGCGGGATGTAGTCCAAGGGAGCAAGTCCTGAAACGCTTGGAAACGAATGAGTGAGGTCAACCCATGGACTGATGAGTATGGCTCCCGCAGGCAAGGGGAGCCCTTGATCCCTAAGCACACAGAGCAGTGACACAACCATACCACCTCCAGCGGAGTCACCCGCCAGAATGATTGTGGTGGGGTCCTGAACTGTCAAAAGGTAGAGGTATGCCGCAAGACAATCGTGAAGACCACACGGGAAGGGAAATTGAGGGGAAAGTCGGTATCTTGGAGCAAATACGCGAGCCTTGAGTTTGCGCGCGTGTCGCTGCATCTGATACCGATGTTCGTCGACGCTTCCAAAGAAGTAGGCTCCTCCGTGGATATACATCATTACGCGGTGACAATCCCCGTTCTTCTTCCGTTCACTCGCATCAGAGCGCATCTCAATCCATTCGGCCTCGAGGGAGCTGCTTGGTTTGCGCCATTGCCACCATTTAGAACCACCAAGCTGTCGAAGACCGTTCCTGCCAAGCTGGGTCTGGAGGACTTCGGCGGCGCGGCTCAATTGAGCGTCGGGGATGGTGGCGTTTTCGACTTTGATCCATTGGGGATGAGGAACCCATTGGGCCGTGAAGGCCTGCAATTCTTCAACCGTGTGGTGCGAGGCGAACTCGAGAAATGACCGGATCAGATGAAGGCCTTCATCGTAGGGAAGATGGGCTGTGGGACGTTGTCTCAGGGGCTTCCTGTTGAGGTACTATAAGTGGCAGCACAGTTAGTCAATAGAGTACCTAGGTAGGGTCGAGCAGACCAGAACCGCCCAGAAAACACCAAGCCAAGACAGGCTGCAGAAAGTCGCAGGCTTCGGTCTCAGCAGCGATGACCCGACGTTTAGTCATGGTGAACGTACATGTGAAAAGAGGGTCGACACCACAGTGGGCGTGACAGCCAAAGAGACGGACGTGGTGTTTAGGGAGTTCATGCTTGCAAACGCCGCAAGACGTGGCTTCCAACTGCTCACGAGGTCTTCATCAAAGTGACCAAGTGATAGACAAAAACTTTGAGGAGAAGTCCAAAATAAGTTAAGGGAAAGACATCTGACTGATCTGACGTGAAAGCTGGGGTGGCCAATCCGAAGCCCCTGGGGGCCGTCGAATACCAATTGGGGTTACCGGGGTTGCAATGATGTCATGTCTGTTAACGGAGAAGAAGGTAATCCGTGCCCAAGTGCCCAAGGGCACGAGGAACCAAGTTCTTGAAAGGGAAAGGGGTCACAGCCGGGTACCAATAGTATCAAGCCGCAGACATGTTAATTACCTTGGTGATAGGTACAGGCACTTTAGGTACGAATACTATGAAAGCTCTCCGTACCTGCAATACGTAGACCCCTGCCATGTTGTACCTTAGCTGGGGGCGGAAGCGATTGACTTGAGAAGATCCGCATGCGAACAGGATTCCGTCCCGGGTCGAACGATACCGGTGCCCAAGTACTCCGTACTGTACACATACTTGCTCTGGCCCGTGCACCCCCAAGACCCATTTTCTATTTCTTAGTGTGGAGGTCATGGGCTGTTTCGCCGTTGTGTGCCAATCAACCAATGTGCGCCTGTGTGACTGCGGCATAGTGCGCTATGGAATTAAACACCACCAAGGGGAGAAAAAAAAATTGTGCACAAGCTGCCTCATCTCCAAACTGCCCCTCCAACCCCTCCATCCTCATCCCCCCCAGCCGCCAAAATACTTCAATAAATCATGACGTCCTCTGAACCCGCCCAGCTTCCTCCGGCTGGTAAGTTCTATCGCTCTCGCAACACCAAACTCTCTCGTCTCTGCTCCAAAGGTACCCATAAACTTGGCTAACTGGTGCCTCCTTCACAGCAACTCGCCAGTCTGAGTTCGAACAGGCCGTGGCCTACTCCCTCCACCTCTGGCCAGCCCTCACCCTCTCCGTCCAGAACGGCTGGGGCGGCCCCGACTCCGACGACAAGCGCAACTGGTTCGCCGGCGCCATTGTCGACCTGTTCCCCCAGTTCGTCGACAACCCGCCCGCCAAGGTCCCCGAGGAGCCTGACCTGGAAGACATTGAGACCGTGCTGTTGCAGGTCATGGTCGACGAGTTCGAAGTCAACGTCGACGACGACTCCGGCACCGAAGTCGCTACCAACATTCTCAAAGCACGCCTGGCGTGCGCCGTTGGTCAATTTGACGAGGTCGCTGCATTGAGGAACCGATGGCTCAACCGAAAGGGCACCAAGGTGGATCAGATTTTCAAAAGGGCAGAGGACGCTGACCAAGACACCGACTGGGAGAGTGACGACTCCGGGTCTGACGAGGAAGCGGGCGGTGCCGATGTTGAAATGGACGAAGCACCCGCCTTAGTATCCGCCCCGAAGCAGAAAGAAGAGCCCCAGGTCGATGAGGATGGTTTCACCATGGTCACCAAGAAGAAGAGGTAAAAAATACGGAGGCTTAACGAAAAAGCCGGCTAGCCGAGGGACGGCAGTGTGGGGGAGACCTCTTCACTGATAATGATACCCAAAGACAAAACGTACAATGTTCATGGCTGCTGTAAATTGCCATGCTGGGATGTTACAAGACCGAACGCCGAGTTGCTAGAAGCACGACACTATCCCGTCCTCTCGCACACATGCATTGAACCTCCCAACTTCACGCAGGGCTTACTCCCAATCGTCCTCACTATCCTCCTCGCTGTCATCGCTGTCGTCACTATCCTCACTGTCGTCATCATCGTCATCATCGGTTTTCTTCGGATCCTTGGGACTGTTGGGGGTCTGCGTCGTCTTGCCGGATGCGGCACCCACAACATCGTAACTGGCCTCGCTGTCGGCCTGCGACTTCTCATCGTTGGACTTGCGCGACTCGGATGGCTTCAGGAGCGGCTCTTTTGCCTTTTCCTTCGGAGGGTGGATGGTAGTTGAAGATGCAGCAGAGGCGGTCTTAGTAGGCTGCGTCTTGGTCTTAGCAGAAGCGGAGGAGGAAGCGTCGGACTCGTCTTCAGAGTCATCATCCCAGCCAACTTCGTCTTCAGCGGAGGCGGCTTTAAGAGGAGGTGTTAGCAAGAGCAGGGTCAGGGACATGATGATGGCAACTCACCCTTCAGGAGGTCTCGTCGTCTAGCCTCAGCCGTCTCAATTCCATGGCGGAGATAGTAGTAGCGCTTCCAAAAGTCGGCGTAGGGAATCTGATCGGGAACTAGCTTCTCCATGGTGGTTCGCAAGTCTGGATATTTCTGCAAATCATTGTTGATGTCGGGTGTCTTCTTGTCCACATCGAATTCCTTGATCCATGATTCGTATTCGGCACCTGCAGGGTCCTTGGCAAAGCTCTCGGTTGATGTGTGGATGACGTGCAGTTGAGCATCGAATCTCGAGGTATGGATGACTCGCTTGCCTTGAGCATCTTTGCTCTCGAATAGGACGGTGCCTGACTGATCGTTGCCCTGTGGGGGAGCGATGGTGATGGCATCACGAAAGTAGTCCCGAACATTAGTACCAAATTTGAGGAGTGCCTCATCTGCCGCATCTTCGGCTTTCTGAATGTCCTTCAGACGCTTCGCAGCTTCTGAACGAAGTCGTGAAAGAACTGTTTCAGAGTGTTGGCTGTCACCCTCTGCACCCTCGGCCTTTGGCTTTGTCGGGGTAGTTTGTCCATCCTCGGGCTCCTCCTGGGAGCTTGGGCCGGCAATGGCGGCATTCAATGAGAGGTTGCGGGTGTGACTGATGACTGTTGCTCGTAGGCTTGAGAAACCCTTGGTTGCATCTTCGCTAACCTCTGCCAGTTCCTTTTGAGCTTGGGTCACGACCTCGCCACCCTGGATAGCTATATTAGATAGTCTCTTTCTACATATGTATCAAATAAGCTTACCTGCTTCACCACGTTTCCCCAAAAGCCACCCAGCTTCGCGCCCCAGGGGCTATTGGAGAAGGCTTTATATGCTTGTTGTAAGTCATCGTTCAATGTGGACTGGGCCTGTTCCGACTTGGAACCGTCCTTGTCGCCGTCTTCCTTTTTAGCATATGCATCCTCCTGGATGTGGTCATATGCGAGATCCATGACGAATAGCTATGAGTACAGAGCCAAAGGGTGGGCAGTGATCTCTTAAGTTATTCGGTGCCCTCCTATACTCACGCAGTTCTCAATAAGAGGTAAGCGAGTACAGGAGAAGCTGATCCGGAGCTGTCGTGTAGTCGTCTTCTTTGCTCGCGAGGGGTTGACCGACATCCAGAAGCCTCCTGATCGGCTTCGCGGGGTTGGGGTGGGGCCGGAGCACAGACTCGTGGCCTGGACACGTGATCCCAGCGTCTCATGTCAATGGAGAATGAGATGCATACGACGACTTTGCGATGGTACTTTCATGCCCAATGATGCTGTGTCGTCGCAAGACATTGCTTGCTCTGTGGTTGCTAGGTTAGATTTGGAGTGAAGGGCTATTCTTTAGAATAGAAATGGCAAGTGTTTTAAAGCTTTGTATCTCCTAGTGTAGCTATAGGGTAGGTGGCGGTGTACTTGTAACATATTCTTTAAGATTAGTAAGAGAGTCTCAGTTTTATAGATGTAGGATCTTTTATTTTAATTGGATACCTAGGTAGGTAGTTTCGTATGTATATGTGTTCTTGAGCGAGAATGAAATTTATTCTAAGCTGGTAGGTCAAGTCACCCTTTTCAATTCTTAACTAGGTACTTATACTTCTTCAAGGGAGCTCACCGAATAGTCAGTTGGACCACACCACCGCAGCTCAATTCCAATTGACATTGTCACGACCACAGAGTTACACGTCCTATTCTCATGCCGAATCCGTGGGAGGAGGACAATCCTGTGGCTCGTTCACTCAGCGCGAACCAATGTTGTCATGCACGCAACTCGGAACCGTTATGAAGAAACTGAACTTGCGCAAACTGGGGTAGCCTTGTATTGGAGCCATGATTTTCATCTAAGTCGATCCCGAACGTGAACCGGTGGCCCGACTACCTCTACTGGAGACCTCCTCCCGGCCTGGCTTGCTTGCTGAGCAACGGGTCGTGAATAAACCGCCCTAACTTCCTCATCTCCTGCCATACAATACAGAGGCAGTCTAGGTGGTCCCGGCGTTCCGCCAGAACGTTCTTCCTTTGAGACTTATCTTAGTGTCCTTCCTCCATACTTCTCCGTAGATAACTAGCGACTGAGTCAAGGCAGCTCACGTGGACATAGTTCTCATTCCTTTCGTTGAGGTGAGACCAAGTGACCAAAAGTCAATGCTAGTGACGAGTGTTGACGTCAGAAACTTGTCGACCTGTGGCTATTGTTGTCACGCAACAGCCCATGGCGCGTTGTAGTGCCGATTTTGTTGAGACTTGACATCGATCCCGATCGCAAAGGCTAGGACAAAAAAAGATCAAGCTGAAATGGCTCTGGTATTCCATTGGCTTGTTTGAGCTCGTTTTCTCGACGCCGTGGCTAAGCGGCTGCTCTTGTTCAGCCACAGCTAAAAAGTCATGATATCATTCTGCGTGGGATTTGCGACCCACTACGCCAGGGGACGCTCTGTTATTGGCTGCTTCAACAATAAGGCCTAGCTCCCCAAGTTCGACGGAGCCTCACCAATCCAAACAACCTTGGTTATTGCTGGGTGACGGCCAATGGCGGCTTTCTCGTCCCTCTCGTTCTTGTTCCTGACACGGTTGCTTCCGGGCTCAATCCCATTGCGGCAGACCCTGACACGTTGCCCTGGCCGCATTTGTAGCTGTCGTGGCTACGCGCAAGTCAATTGGGGTCTAATGACGTAGCTATCTCAGATGGTCTCCAAATGAAGGGGACATTGACGTCACCACTCTCGATCGCGGCCTCCGTTTCTGTAAAGCGAGGTGTCATCAGATAGAAGCTCTGCTCAGACCAGGTGTATTTGTGGGCTTTTACTAACAATTGGTACATGAAACTCCCTCAGGTCAAGATCGGTCCATGGGCAATTGCATGTGAAGAATTGAAGACTGATCTCTTCTATATAAACCTTTAGACATCCCTCACCATATCAACTTCTTTTCATCATCAACACACAATCAACAACACTTCAATCACACTCTTCTCTCAACAAACCTACAAATCACCTTCACGGTATTCACCAAACACAATCACAATGGAGTCCATCAAGCAAGGTGTCAACTACGTCACTGAGACCATTCAGGGCGCTACCTCCGGTGTCAGCAAGGAGGCCAACAAGGAGGTCGCCAAGGACTCGAACGCTCCCATCAGCACTCGGTAAGCCAACCCTTGAACGAACATTCGACATTGAACTTTTGCTAATATCTGATTGCCAGTGCCTCCGCTGCCAAGGATGCCCTTGGTGACAAGGTCGACCAGCACACCCACGAGAACAAGGCTGAGGTCCACAAGGAGATCGCTAAGAACTAAACGACCATCACACGAAGAAATGATATAAGGGATCGGCGTTGAATGGAAGTAGCGACATCAACGGGAAGGAACTGTCGACTTTAGAAATAGTCGCTCAATATAATTGTGTAAACAACTCGATCGTGTACAAGTGAATTCGTCAAAATGTGATTCATGGTCCAGCCGATGGTCATATAGTTCGCAATGATGTTAATGGATAAAGGAGCTGTTATCGAGGATGGCAACGGATGTGAGTATTGTCAATTCAAGCTTGTGTATGAAACGAATCCTACGAGCGATGTGTCTCAACTTTACCTGAGAGCTGTACCTTAACTACTCCGCTCACTTGGTTACGACATGTCTTGCAGTTGACTGACCCCATACATGTCGAAAACAGTGAAATGCTTCCGAAGCTTATATCCTCATCGAGGTTCTCTGGGGAACCCATTGACTAAATCTTGATACACGTGCACCCTCGGAGCCGAGTGAGGAGCAAATACGCGCAATGATCACTAATAAAGCCTCCTGTAATCTACAGGACTTCATTCATTGCATGTCTCAGTGCCACGATCCGAGTTGTTCTAAATAAGGCACTAGGAATGTCGCCGTGTCGACCAGGCTGTTTCGGTGCAGCTGGCGAACCTGCCTAATCCGGCAATTCAGGACACCTGCATCATGCCTGCAAGGACGTTGTGGACCTATGTACCTACGTACAGTAGCTCACATATATGAGCAACGTATGAGAGGAGGTACTGAGGAAACATCGGCTGCGAATAATACAATCTGCGATCATTCCCTTGGGAAGTGGCAAAGGAAAAAAGCGAGAATGAACAAACGGGAAAGGAGACTCGTGGTCGCAATCGAAGGAGAACTGGGGTCAGAAATTTGGTCATGAGCGGGCGTGGTAATGCCGCCTAAGGGTGAGACAAGCAAACAAGGTCGTGCATAAGTCAGTGTGCATAACGGAAAGTCAAATCCAATCCGTCACTAGGTACGTGGATATGAATACTTCATTTCGTATAGCGACGACAATACCTAACTGATTAGTATTGACATAGCAAGAAAACGTCAATCCATGGACGAGGATATTGTTGGTTGTTTGGCGATGCATGCCATCCAGACATTAAGTCCGAGGCGTGCTCTAAGCCCGCAAGGGCGGGGGAGGCGAGTCGGGTACAGTACGAGTAGTTGGGGAGTGCTTCGGCGATACGGACTTATCGACTGGCGAGGGGCCGAAGGGAGGGACTTTTCGGGGGTGAGAAGCACAGATGGTTTTGGGTCTCCGGGGCCCGGTCAGACCCAATCCGTGATGGCGGTGGACAGCGACGGGTCGGGCGATGGCGCATGTCAGGGTGGCCACGCCAGCTGATGACCAGATAATGGACAAAGGATCTCGGGCGGCGATACGACAGGCGATGAGGGCGAGGTGCAGGACGCTTATCGGTGTGAGTCAGGAAGAGGTCGTTTTCTGTAGTCGAAGTGAGATCGGCAGGCCGTCCAATTAACGACTATACCGGTGTTGGGCGAGAGAACGGAAAGAATCCAGGCGACGAAATGCAGGTGAGGCGGCCGAGGTAGGTATAAGCATGAATCGAATGAATGGGGCGAGAGGGGAAGAGGCGAGAGAAGGCCGGGAATCCAGATCAGGAACTCAAAGGGCGTGGGCGTGTCAATTATAGCGGCTCAAGCTCAATGTGCCGGAAAAGCCGAGAGCATAAAAGGTGCACAGTGTGTAGAGAGACTTGAGAGGGAGACGTTTGATCAAGTTGGCTCACGATGAAGAGTACCTTCCTTTACGAGCCCGAGATACGAGTTGTATCTAGTAGTAAGTTGCACAGGGGAATACCTAGGAGTGCCTAGATAAGGTGATTATAAAGGTGAACAGCGCCTTTTACTTCTCCTGTTGGCTGGCGAATAGTAAAAAATGAACAGAAAGTTGTGAGATAATGATATATATTTTCAACTGCACTTGCTCGTCGAGCTTGCTTGTTTGCAACCCGGACTGATTGATATACAGGCACAGCTCGTTCAGTGTCTTCCAGTGAACAGAGACAGTGCGATTCCAAGCACAGGACCATACCTATTGCGGTTTAGCAACGTCTCTCAAGTATCTATTTGCGGTAGTCCCTGCACCGTGAGTGGCCGAGCGGTGGGATGGTGCAAAGGTGCAAAGGAGGGGGCGGGGAAAGAGAAAGGGAAAGAGCTCAGCATGATTCCAAAGGCCAAAAAAAGGCCCACGGCCACCAAGTGACCCCGGCTGACAAATTGTGAATGAAGACGCCTCACGAGGACGTTGTGATCCTTCACCTGAGTGTCTCCTTTCACCCTTCCAACCTTCCAATCTTACCCCTGCCTAGGCAGAATCAACTAGAAACAGATTTTCTGACTCAGGCAGCAAATTTCTTCCTCTTTCAACCCCCACTTCCTCATCCCCCCTCAGAGTCCTCATCGTTCTGCCTGTAGCCAGTCATCGTCAACGGACCGGCCATCCACCCGCGTTGCTCTACCAGGTACCAGTGCCTTCAGCCCAGCACGCTGCCATTGTTAGTTCGAATTCACGCCTTCAGCTCCCTTATACCTGCACAGTGTTTGTACATGTACCTTGTGCCCTCGGTCCCCTGCTGCTGCTTGTGAGCACCTGCAACCTGATGCTAGGGTGGCTTCCACTCAATCCCGCCTGATCCAGCACATCGCTCGCCACCCGATTTCATCATCATACAACCTCACCAAGCAAGCTACACTCGACAATCCAAATCCCCCCATCGTCTCCAAGAGACTGCTTCACCATTTCGTCGAGACCGTCGAGTCTCGATATTTTCCCATCGAAGCCTCCTTTATAGTCTCTGACTTTCTTCTTTTGCCACTGTGTTGGCGCCCGCCCGCCCGCTCCGCCGCCGCCGCCGACGACTTTCTGGCCTTCCCCCTCCGAGCCTCCGGACGGCACCCAGTGTCTGCTTTGATATCACAGCCTACGCACTTCGTTTCGTCTTCTCTCGCTGTTGTCCATCGCTCGCCGCAGCTCGTTGCCCTTCTCTTCTACGCCTTACGTTTTATCCCCCGTTACATCATTCGCGATGGCTTCAGCTGGAACCGGCGGCTCTTTGCCACCAAACTTCCTGCTGACCCCGCAGCAGCAGAGCCTGCTCTTCGCCGCGCTCAATTCCAACAAGCAGCAGCTTCCAGCGTCTAGTACTCCTAATTCTTTGACGCTGTCGCCAACTTCGTTCCAGACGTCTCCTATGCAGTCAAAGACTTCGCAGAATCATAACTTGCAGGAGAGCCCCTTCCTCGACAATTACGACTACGACTTTGGCGACTCCAGCTTCGACTTCTCTTTTGCCACAAACGCCGACGAGACCCCAAAATTGATCGGCGACCTGCCTACATCTGCGAGATCCGACTCTGCAGAAAACGAGGGCACTGAGAAGCGCAGCCACCCCGATGACGAGGATGATTCCAGCAGCCCAGGCAAGGATCCCAAGCGCCGCGAGAGCACAGAAAAGATCCCCAAGAAGCCGGGTCGTAAGCCGCTGACTTCGGAGCCCAGTTCGGTATGTACACTCCCCTTCTATGTGCCTTTTTCCCCCCTTTGTCCCAGAGCTGACCTCCGGCCTAGAAGCGCAAAGCCCAGAACAGAGCTGCACAGCGCGCCTTCAGAGAACGAAAAGAAAAGCATCTCAAAGATCTTGAGACGAAGGTCGAAGAGCTCGAGAAGGCTTCCGAAGCTGCCAATCATGAGAATGGTCTGCTGCGCGCCCAGGTTGAACGCATGACCTCTGAGCTTAACCAGTACAAGCAACGGGTTTCCGTGATGACAAATGCAAAGGCCCTTCCTCGGGAAAAGGTCCCCTTTGGCAGCGCTGCTATTAACAACCTCAGCGATGTCAACTTTCAGTTTGAGTTCCCTAAATTCGGCATGCTGCCGGGTCCCCCAACCAGCAAGCTGCAGAAACCAGGTTCTCAGCCAACGAGCCCTCACCAGCAGGCGTCGACCTCGACTCCTTCCAATGCCTTGAGCAACGGCAACTCCCCGCAGACTCAATTCAAGGATGATCTCGCCAAATTCTCTGGTGTCTTCAGTCCTTCCATGGCCAGCTCCGCCACTGGTAATTCGCGTGCAAGCATGGATTCTGCCAACTTTAGCGTCAACGGTGCAACAACGAGCTCTCCTTCAGCGTCCTCTCATTCAAATGGCGGCCCCAGCTCATCTTGTGGCACTTCTCCCGAACCATTTACTCAGTCCCCCATGGGATTCAAGCCCGTCGAGACACTTACCACAATTGGTGAAGAGCATCCAACAAATCACACCAACAACACAGTGTCTCATTTCTCCGACGTCGACCTCAACACCACCAACTTCGACTGGCTCGCTCAACAGAATGGTGGTCAATTTGACCCTCAGCTATTTGGCGGTTACCGCGAGCCACAAGACAACGTCCTGAGTAATCCCTCTTTTGACGACTTCTTTAATGATGCCTTTGATTCGGATTTCATCACCCCTTATAATACGGCACCCAGTCCCAACATGTCCAAGACGGGCTCCAATCATGCAGCTCACAAGAAGAACCTCATTGATGAGATTGATGCTCAGCAGAACTCGCTTGATGATGAGCCACTCAAGAAGCAACAAAACATGAACTGCAATGACTTATGGTGCGTACCACAGTTTGTAAAACCCGGCCACGCAGACGCTTATCGTACGTTTAGGGAGAAACTTCAGTCTTGTCCGAAAGCCCAGAATGGCGAATTTGACTTGGATGGACTCTGCCAGGAACTCACCAAGAAGGCCAAATGCTCCGGCACTGGCCCGGTCGTCGGAGAGACGGATTTCGATACTATCTTGTCCAAGTATATGGGCAAAGATATATCCAAGAGCTGTGTGGCCGAGAAGCTCGGTGTCGAGATCCAATCCGAGGATAAGAACGCTCATGGTCTACCTACACTGTAGCTCGATGATGCACGATGTCGACAAATTCGATCAACGGCTGTACACTACAACAAATCCCCGGACCAGGAGTAAATGGGGACTATGGCGTTTACATCAGAAAGGATGGGCTCGGAAAATACGTTTCGATTTAAGGTGGTCAGTTTATTGCCATGGACAAATGGAAGGGTCAATCTTCTTCATCATATCCACGTGAGGGAACGGAGGTTTGGGTATATAAGGCATACCGGATGCATTCGCCGTCGTATCAGACGGGCCAGATGCCATGGATACACGGTTCTTTTTTCTCTTTCATCTTGCTTCCCTCCTTTTTATGACTCAAGGTTTATGTTATTCCCTTTGCTTTCGCGACTTGCTTCATTCGTCGCTCGTTTGGGACATGCTGTGGATTTTACTATGAATAAGTTTTTGTGTGTGTGATGATGCTTGTTGGCAGTGAGATGAGATCCCGATTGACTTGGTGTGAGCCAACGGGGTGGGGGGTTCCAAGGATTATGTGATGGATGTGCGGGGGACCAAAGTTGCCGTTTGTACGTAAGCTAGGAATTCAAAGCTCAGGAAGAATCTCCCATGTATTGTTATTTTGCACCATGCGTAGTGAATCATTATTGCAAGAATGATCCTTCATGACGTCTGATTGGTGGATTGCACGAGATGTCGGCTTCTCTTGATGCGACCACTCTGGTCTAAACGTGAGGTATTCACATATACATACCTACCTGGGTAGGTAGGTAGGTACATGTATCATCTAACCCAGAGCTCACAAAAGTGGCTCTTTTGCACCACACTGCCTAGTTATATCTACATACGACCTGGGACATTGACATGAAAGGACAACTGGAACTCTATACAATTCTCATCTCGAATACACGGGAGCCAACATTCTGGGGTTCTAATTACGACGCGAATGCCCAACAAATAGGACGCTGTGAAGAAGGTATTCTCACATACACTCAGTCACCTGGGCTAACGAGACTGAAATATTTGAATGGGGTATTATTCCTATTGTGCTCTGTAGATCAATGTAGATCGATTCGGAAAATAACAAGCAGATAAAACAAATACACCGACTTTGCCTCCCTCCTCTTCTTTCTGCCCATATAAGTCCCAGAGAGAGGAAATGGAAAATAAGAAACAACAGCCAGCTATGCGATGGTTCGACCAAGTAACGTAATGCAAACATCCAACCCAGAATTCAAGCAGAGCAAATAACATCGCATGCAAAGGGGTTTCCGCCCGGTGTCAGAAACTCCCTTTTCCCTACAGAGCATCGTGGTTTGTAGGTTAGCGGATGTGTGTAGGGTGCCTCCGTGGATAAACAACGCGGTGTATGCAGTGTCGTGCGGCAGGTTAATGCTGGGGAACAATCCATGTCTGCTTGAGGCGTAGCAGTAATTCTCATCAAGCTTTCGCGGTCAGTATTTTCGGTGTAAGCTGATCCGCAAATTGCAGGTGAGAGTCATTCGTTGTTCGTAATTGCCGTTTTCCTCATCCGCCTCTTGCTTCTAATTTCTAACTGCGAATGCATGATCGACGCATTCGGTACATCGTTATAATAATAAATGAGGCTCAAATTGAGACCCTCCGAGAGATTCGTGTGGTTATAGTCGCAACGTGGTCGGCGGCTCGTCCTAGGGGGTTGCGTGGTAGGGTCGGGTATCAATGCGTCGTTCATGAGGCGAGGCGGAAATGAGCCAATTCCAACCATAACCCTGGTCTAGCCGATAACAACTCTGGCGCCTTCTTTGCCCAGCACACCTCTCTCCTTGGGCTTGGGGCTGTTGTTCCGACCCTTCTTGGATTTTAGGAAGCCAAACATGCCACCTGAGCCTTCGTTCTTGCCATCAGTAGCATTGTTAGCATCGGTGGGCAGCGTCGCGTCCTGTCGGGCCAACTCAGACCAGCTGCCACCTCCATCGAGGGTGACTTGGACACCTCCTGTAGGACTGGTGACTCGCTGTCCGGCAATTATGGGATGGTGCCGAGCGCGGAAATCATTCTGGAACTGGGGTGGCGGAGGAGCTGGCCGAACTGGGCGACCCGTCCTGCTGTCGTTGCTCGCACTTGGGTTAAGAGGGGATGACTGGTAAGAACCATTCGTGGCTGGCATCTGTGTTGCCTCATCGGTAGTAATAGCTTGAGGGGCGTTGTCCTGATCGGTGTGAGCCTCGTCACTGGTGTTCGTGCGAAGCTCAGTAGGAGTAGCCTCGGTTATTCTGCCGTCGTTAGTACACACATGAGTAATGTCAGAGACAGGACTAACCTCTTCAAGGCTTGGATTGTGTAATCAAACGGCCGGAAATCATTCTCAATCATTCGATACAGCTCGTCTTCTCGGATCTCCTTGTCGGTGGCATCCTCCTTTAGGCGCTCTCTGGGCTTCTGGCGTCTAGCTCGGGCTTCCAGAGGCGCTTCTTCCAAGAGCAATTCTTCCAGATCATAAGTGGCATCGAAATTGGTCTTCTCGGAGGAGGGCACAAAGATGGGCTCAATCCGCTTCTGTTCCAGGAGTTCGAAGTCAAACACCTTGAAGAAATCGTGTTGAGTGAAGCTTTCCCAGGTCGATCCCATACGGGTTTCCCTGTTCGGGTCGAGTGCAGAACCGATGGCATACAGACAGGATAGTGAGACGGGTGGTTGTGTTACAGGGTACTTGGGGTTGGCAGCTTGGATTTGCTGGCTCAGAGAGCCCTCGGAGCCGCCCTCAAAAGGACGCTATCAACATGTCAGCCATGAGGGGTTAGGCACGCGAGCGCCAACGGGAGTGGCGCCACCGATAAGGTGACTGTCTCACATACCTTGTTGTAGATGCACTCGTAGAACAATACGCCCAACGACCACCAATCTGCTCGAACATCGTACCCTTTTCCAGCGTATACCTCGGGAGCGAGATATGCTAGAGTCCCTGATTTACTAGTCAGGGTCCTGCCAGCTACGACGTCTGAAGCAACATTCTGCACATATGTTAGCGGTATTCTTGGACTCCCAAGCTGCCAAGAGGGTAAAACGTACGAAGTCTGTCAAGTGAACGTGGCCATCCGCATCGAGAAGCACGTTGTCGGGCTTGACGTCTCGGTGAATGATGTTTTGCGCATGGATGTACCTCAAAGCACAGCCCAGTTCAGCAATCCAGAAGCGAACAGCTTCTTCAGTAAACGTCTTGCGAGAGATGTGAAATCGCAAATCACCACCGCTCATCAAGTCAACCACAAGGTACCTGTTGCCGTGGTCAGCCACAAGAGCTTCGATCCGAAGGGGGGGGTCTGGAAGCGCACATGTACTCGATGTCCTGAAAGCTATACCGCAAGTTGCAAATGAAGGGGTGGTTTACGTATTCGAGCATTCGTCGCTCGCGAATAATATTTCGGACGCTCTCGGATCGTACGACTGTCGTTGGGAAAAGGAGATTAGCCTTGGGACCGGATTTGCACAACTCAGCGAGGCGGGAGACACGGAAGATAAGGGCTGGGTGCTACCAGAGGAGCTTCACAAGAGGGGGTTACGGTATCGTGTAGCACCGAAATGATGACATACCTTCATCTTTGCGAATGTACTTGAGGGCAAAGGCAAGATTTGTGTCTTTGCGCTCGACAATGCGCACCTTTCCAAAGGCACCTCGGCCGACAACACGCAGGAGGCGGAAGTGATTTAGGTTCACTAAAGCAGCAAAAGTCCATCATCAGCATCGTTCTTCTCTCTCGGCCAAAACAGATTCCCCCCAGCAGCCGGTATTGAGCATCGCCAGATGACCACTGATGGCTCCCGTCACCATTGTCGTCGGTTTGGGCGGGGGGCGGGAAGGACGCCGCACCATGCAGGATACACGTGGGAGACAGGATGGTGGGCGTGGGAGTGGGCGAAGCGGTGCGATGCGAGGCGTCGGGCTGCTGACTGGGAGACGTCGACGGAGGGTTTGGGGGAGACGGCGTTCACGTACCTTCGCCATTGAGGTCAACGGGCTTTCCCTGGCCGTTGCCCATTGTGAAGATGTCGATGCGGGAGGACAAGGTAGAATTATCGTGACCGGCAGCAAAGCACCATGCTGAGATTCAAAGACCAGGGCGAGCAGGAAGTGGAGTCGAAGCGTCGTGGTGAGTGTCAAGCAGAGGCACTGTACAGAATGCACGGTGCAGCCAGTACGGAGTACGGAGTACGGTGTACGGAGCAGGAGCAGTGAGGTTTTTAGGGGGTAGCCGATGACTGGCGAGAGTGGCGAGCCTCAAACCAGCGAGGGAGAAGGACGGAGGAAGATTGGAAGATTCAGAGGTCGGGGCGGGGGTACGGAGTTGCGATTCAGGACGAAGCTAAGCAGCCAGCAACAGGAGGAACCCCCAAGAGAGGGATAGTATGACAGGAATGGCACAGAAGGCCAAAGGGGTTGAGGGGGCACAGGACGGATGGGAAGAGATGGGATGGCAGCGATGGCAAGATGGCAAGATGGCAAGACGGCTAGCTGGCGGCGGCGGCAGTTGAACGGGCTGTGGCACCCTTTCGCTGTAGGCCTGGGCCTGGACCCTTGGACTGTGGGTTTTGGGAAGACGTGGGCGGCGGAACCGCGGACAAGATCGGCTCGATAGTGCAAGTCGGGGGCAATCAATCGCTTCGGTTGCGGTCGTGGTTTTTTCTGGAGCGAGGGCATGCAATGAGGGTGCGTGGACGGGCGTTTTCCCTCTTCGTCGTCGTCGTCTTCTTCTTGGTATCACCTACCCAGCTAAGGCAAGGTAGGTACAGTTGATTTGGCGCTGGTGGTGCTGGTGGTGCTCGTGGTGTTGGCGGGCAAGAGGAAGCCGATGCAGTTGTCGTTGATGAGGTTGGTGGCTTTTTATGAGGCGACAAACTAGTCAGTTAGTAGGGTAAGGTTAAATAGTTGTGTCGGATTTGTGGTGTAGAGGTTGGGAGGAGCAGCTGTTCCGGTTCGTCCTTTACGTGAACGGCAGATTGATGTTGCAGCAATTACGTGAGGGGCAAACCGAAAGGCCAGAGGCAACGCAATGCGGTACGATCCGTTCAACGGGACAAGGTGGCAGCAGAGGGGGGGAATAAGGAGAGAATGACGATGAGAAGCAGCTTCCTGAGGGAAGAGTGAGAGCGAGAAATTGGATTGTAGGAGGGTCTGTGTTGACAGCGTCAAGGAGGAGTAGGAGGAGGATGCCCACGGACGGTTCTCACGCTGAATCCGTGGGAGTGGGAAACAACCTCGAAGTACCTCTTGTTTGTCTTTGGCGCTGTTTCGGCATCAATTTGAGTAGGCAGGTACTTGTCTGCTCGCCCCATACGGTAGGCGGGGTGGTGAGGTCCCTCCAGGTTGGCAGGTACTCCATACCTCAATCACAGTCCCTATGGTACCTCCGTGCAGATACAGTATAGCTTCATGCTCGGCCAGTAGAGATAAAAAAAAATCGTGAGAGAACAGCATCACGAAGACGAGCACCATAACCCCTAAACCAGCAAAGGGAAGCTCCGCCGTCAATAAAACGATGATCCTACCCCAAACTTGCAAAACCCAGCCAGGGGGCTGACACAAAAGGGCAAGGTGCATTCGTACGCAGGAGCTGTTTATTAGCACCTCACGATATCACGGAGCACCCAAGGGCAGTAGCTTACGCTGTAACAGCAGCATGGACGGGAGAGACGACTCACATGTCTGGTCTGTAGGAGCAGGAGAGGGAAGGCTATAATTATTATTGCTACCTGCTAATACGACGCCTGCGTACTGTACGTACAGTGCCTGCTCGTACGGCTAGGAGAAAGAGGGGAGAGAGGGGGAAGTGAGGGCACGGACGCTGGGAGGACAGGGATGAGGGAGGTTAACAGACGACGGCCATGGCCCAGATTTTAATGAATCAGTAATCACTATTGAACTAGGTAGGTGATAATGACCGCTTAGTATCATCGTGTCTTTTTTGGGCATCACGGGGATGGTGGTCCTTGCCAACTGCAGAGGACAAGTAATACAAGTTTGTCCAGTGTGAAGCCACGTTGACGCAGGTTGTGTGCATCATGGCACTTGTACCATCGTGTGCGGCGGCAGGAAGTCGACCAGCCCCAGGTGAGATGGAACGTGGAAGAACTCCCTCCTGACGGGCTGGCTCGTGGCTGGCTCATGGCTGGCTCATGGCACGCACGCGGTTCCAAGGGTCGTCGTCCTACGCGGAGGGCGAGGGGTTCGCGGGCACAGGCACAGGGGTGCCGGGGGGGCATGGGCATGGGCATGGGCATGGGCTGATGGGCGTTCGGGGCGGGCTTGGCTTACCTGCAAAGTCCAGAGTACGGGGGGGCACAGGGAAAGTCAAGTAATGCATCATAATTTGCCCATGGGAATTTGCCATTTAGCTTCTGGGTATCGGCATCGTAGCGTGGCTTGCTCTCCTGCCCGTCTTTGCCTATTTGCCTTTTTTTTGCTTATTCCGACGGGAATAGCATAGCTCGGACGAACGTACCAGATGCGGTACAATGTACAAAAAGGCGTTGCCGGTTAGATGGGTTGCACGCCGTCGGTCACTAGACTTTAGGTAGGTACCTGGGCAGTCGATGCTAATAGGCAATTATTACTCCCCCAATCCCCCAATCCCCCAATCCCCCAAGGGCTGGTAGTCTGGTCGACCACATGTACTTGTACTCAGTACAGTCCGTCCCGAGAGCCTGGGCCGGCTTTTCTGCTTACGGCGTACCAAGTATCAAGTATGACAATTCGTTATTGCATACCTAGTACAGGTTCCGTTTCTACGACAGGTACGGGTGGCAACACACCTTGAAAGCTTGGTGTGTGTGTGTGTGTGAGATAGATTGGGAAGGCTGCGAATAGTCCAGCAATCATCAGCCAGATCTCTGCGCCTTGGTGCCATCCAACGTTTCACACTGGACCAACTCTGTCGCTCTCTGTGTACGTTGCTCAATTTATCCCCGGCCTATTAAGCTGCTTCGTACAGCACTCCGCACTCCGTACGTCGTAGGTATTTGGTACAGCTCCTCCCCCCGTTCCTGGCTCATGCTTTGGCTTTGGCTCAGACTTGAGTTGAAAGCCCGTGAAACCCCCCCGGAGGCTTGTATTAGCGGGCATTCTGTGCACAGTACGGGCGCCATCCCCTGTTGAGGGTGATTCTCCTGTGTAACCGGTGCTGGACCCCTACGAGGCCATCTCGTCGCTGAACCACGAATATATCCTGCTATACCACGGATACTCCGTACCTAGGTACCGTCATGCATCCAGTAGGTGGTATCATGATGACTTAACATGATACAAGAGATCAAGGTCCCTTGGAACGCAGCGGGATAGATTCGAGGTTGACATACATAGTACAAATACCGCTAAACTGTGTAACCTACTTAGGTACAGTGTGAAGAGCACGTCTCTTTCGGTGCCCTCATGCCTCATTCCAGGCACTTCATGCTATCATGCTATTCACCTGCGTACGAAACATGTACCCGGTACTCCGTACGCAACTTCTCTCTCAGGTTGATCGACGTTCAGCCACGGGGCTTTCGGCGTGCCCGACGGGAGCTTGTCCCGAAGAGGAAACCCACCTGCGCACGCCGACGTACCGTTTGTGCACTGTTAAGCACTGTGCACCATTTACCCGCAGCCACCTTCCAGGGCCATCAGCTAGCTATCACCACGGAATGCGTTGCGAGGTCAAAGGGTATAGTTACAGAGCACAAGCAGTTGTCCGATACCTCGCAGTTTCACTGTGTATGCTCTACTTGTAGTTAGTTAAAGAGCAGCCTTGTCGGTGTGCCCCTCCCCGCAAGGCACTGTATCCCCATCGCATCGTGATAAGAACTATTCGTGCGTCTTCCGGTTTGCCGTTAGCAACTAATCTGGAGTACGGAGGACTACCCAGCCAGGTACGTTGGA
>JALNIO010002149.1:149881-175408 GCA_023509875.1 Rugonectria rugulosa | reverse complement strand
CCCCCCCCCTTTCTTTGCATACCAGCATCGTCCCCCGCCAATCATCATCTCCACACGATTGCCTGTTGTTAGTTGTGACGATCCCAGGTGTCGGGGAACACTGCGTTGTTGTACGCCATATCCATCGTTTCGTTGCTTCCTGGGTGTCTGCTTTGTGTAAAACCAAAGGTATCACGGTACGGTTGAGCTGTTGGTCTGCCCGTGGTGGCTTCGTGTATCAGGACTCGTCAACAACCGGTGTAGATGTCATCGTCCGCCCTTTAGTTCATGTCTGCGACGCTTCGTTTGGTCGTTGTTTGGTTTTTTTCCCCTTTTTCTTCAAATCTGTCTTTTCTTTTTCTTACACCCCATACTCCTCCTCTCCTCATCCTAGTCGTTTCATATCAAGTACCGCACACACATGAAATTCCATTGGCCGAGCCGCTTTCTTGGGATGCAGTCCGACAAGCAGACCCTGTTTTCCCCGAGATGAACCCAACACAACATAATGTGTGATCCGTACTACGTAGTATGATATAGAAATCACAAAGTCCGGGCTTCATGCTGCCCACGCTGTACGCTGGGCCTTTATTGGCTCTTCTGCACCATTGTGCTACCACCCTCTATCCCCAACTTGGTGGTTTCTTCTGGATTCTTCCACCTCGTTACAGTGACTTGCAGATTGGTGGCGAGGATGATCGGTTTTCTTGCTTTAGGCGACGGCATGACATGCCAAGTTGCGTATCTTCAAGTCAAGCAAGTACTGTAGGTTGATAGACGCGCCTAGTGCAGGAGAGCTGGCCAGATGTGTATTAGTCACTCAACAACTGGCTAGAAAAGGCAACAGAGAAGGAAGCAATAAGTCAAGCTGTTTGCTAAGCAATAGTATTGGAAGTGTACGCTCAGGTGTCGCCGGTCTCGCACCTCATTCCCCCAGCAGTGTGTGACCTGTGATGTTCCAGACCAGGTTCACATGCAGGACTGGCCGACGCCGACGCCACCGCTCTTTACGCTCGTTTCTCTGCGTCGCTTGACCCACGTTTCCTTTGACGATTCTCCTATTCTTGCTGTTTCTTCTTCGTTCTACTTGTACAACGCTGCTCGCTTAGTTTGATGCGCCGATCCCCGCGTCCGAAGGGGACCGGCGAGGCTATCGACAGCAACACGCCCCCTCCATCGATTTCACCTCCCACCCTGCCCTGGCCACAGGCGTCGATCTACGAACACGGGAGTCTCGTCTGCAATTGTATCCCACGCACAAAGGAAGCATCGTGTGCGGGCAGATGTCCGTGTCAAGGGCGGCTTTGCCCCTCCACGTCGCACGAATACATGGTTGCAACTACTGATATGATAGTCTTGAAATTATCAGCAAGGGACATCCACATCTTGCACCCCCCTTCTCCAAAACTTCATTCTCTTTGGTTCATATCGTTATTTCTTCGATACTTTGCTTTGGCGCGACCCCTTCACGTGCTTACTCATCCATGCCCCTTTGGTTCCTGTCCTTTGTTCTGCCCAGGTACTGCAACGACCCCGATCCATCCACCCCCCCTCCCAGACACTTTCATGGCTTGAGTTGGTTGTCCTAGGTCAGGTGAGAAAGGCTTTGAAGGATGTTTTTGTTCGATCTAGAAAATGCGATGATGCTGACTGCCGGTCCTCTACCCAGCCGGCCTCCCACACCATCTCTTGGGGATGAAGATTCTGGACAAGGCGTGGCTGGAGAAAACCAGCACCACTGCTCTCTGGTGCTCTTTCGCGCCTGATTGCTTCGGTTAGTTTTATTCAGTAGATGGTATATATTGCCAGTAGTTGCATGCGCATGCGCAGCGAGGGAGGTTGGGGTTGTTGAATGCGCCCGCCCGAAAATCGATACCACCAAATTTGAAAGTCAAGATATGAATACAGATAGGTGATTCTCATGAAAGCTCTTCACAACTGCTCGTAATTTTCCATGTATTCCCCAGCTTGCTTTTTTCTCATTCCATCTTCCTCTTCTTCTGGTTGCCCTTCTTGTAACCCATTTGTTCCTCCTTCTCTTCCACCTCCGGTTCCTCCATTTGTTCGTCCAGCTGTTCCTCGCTCTCCTCCTCACTCTCCTCATCTATCTGTTCCTCCTCGTCCTCATCTTCCTCCAATTCCGGTTCCTCCACCTGTTCATCCGTCTGCTCCTCACTCTCGTCCTCACTCTTTTCATCTGTCTGTTCCTCGTCGTCCTCCGCTTCCGCTCCCTCCATATGTTCGTCTATCTGTTCCTCTTCCTCTCCTGCTTCCTCCATCTGCTCCTCTCCCTCTTTCTCTTCCCCTCTCTCTTCTTCTTCTACTGTCTGTTTCTCTATCTGCTCTTTCATCTGTTCTTCCATTTGTTCTTCCACCCGCTCTTCCATCTGTTCCTCCTCCGCTTTCTCCCCCCTTTTCTCTTCTTCTTCTTCTTCTTCTACCTGCTCCTCATTCTCCTCCTATATCTGCTCCTCCTCACCCTCATCTTCGCTCTCGTTCTCTCTCGCACTGCTCTCCAAAGTTTCAATCCATCCCGCACAGACAAAGGGTGGGAAAGATTGGTAGGGTATCCGAGGGTAACAGTCTCTGGCGAGCCTCGTTACTGCCACTGATAGTCCAGGAACTACAACGAGGTCGACCTGAAGCCCTTCAAGATTTGCATCTTCATCTATCTTCCTGCATCCAAACGGGAAGCCAAGCATTGCGTTGGCTCCCACGGGTTTGAAAGTCTTTCTGAACTTGAATCCCGATGTCTCGAGGGTGCCAGGATGACCAAACGAGAACCAGAAGTAATTCTCTTTATTCATCAGCTCACTTTCCATGTCTAGGAAAAACTCCTGACATTTCTTTATGTAACTGAGGGATACTACGTCAAGATCTTCTGGGAACAATGGGCCGATGCCTTTAGCAATCACCTGCAGAAAACAGTCCCGCTTGATACGCGATGTTCCCTTGAATTCCGGAAACGTTTCGTAGAACAGGACGGAGGAAAGATAGTCCCACCAGTGCCATGTCCGGGCCAGATGAGAATGTGGTGCTCCGGGCTTCCTCTCTAGATGTTTGTTAGTCCCCCTTACACTATTATGAGGCATATAAGAGGTAGCTTACTCCGGATCTCTTCAACCATCTTCTGTTGATACTCAAAGAAGGGTGATAGCCACTGCACCGCCTCCGTGTCCGTCTTCCGAAAGATGCTTGCGTCGATGATACGCCAAATTCTTGCAGCAAAGAGCATGACATTCCCGTTGTAAATCCCCATGAGCTTACGAGCATCCGGGGTCATCCGGCTGAACTCCAGTTTGGTGCGTTCATCCAGATCATCCCACGTAAGAGACCCAAAGTGTTTCTCACAAAAGTCGTTGATGCAGTAAATGACGCTGCACCAAGCTCTGTCTGGCCATTTATAGCCGTCGTAATCAGGATGTGGTATGCCCGAAAAGTCGTACATTTCTAGGAGGGGCCGGGCACGGCTCGCTTCTGGCTCGGTTTCTGCGGTCTATAGGCATACTGTTAGATAAAGACAAGAATCTCAAGCACTCGTGCCATGGTTGGGACTACTTACCTCATTGGCTTGTTTGTCAGTTGCCTTCTCTCTACCACCCCCGAACATGTCATGTACACCACACTCAGAAGCAGTGGGAGACCCAGGATGTGTCAACCACTTCGTCCGTTCTCCTGCCAAATCTTCTGGGCCTTGCGGATCCCAGCTCTGGTCATTATGTTCACTCAAACGTGTAGATTTAAACATCTTAATGGTGCGCAGACGCCAAAACAGCAGTGAAGGGTGAACAAGCAGGGTGTTTGGCAGATGTATGAAGCCGATTCTTGAACCCGAAGCTTATAATAAGTATGGGCTGGAGGACATTTTCTCCTTTGGGAAGAGTCTCTTTCTTGTACTTCGGTGACCACTCAGGGTAGCAGAACCCTACTCGGTCCTCTCCGCTTAGGACTCCATCGATTTCCATTCAATCTTCTGCAGTTAAGGGCCAACTCTAAAGCCGTCAGACCCCATGAAAGGCGCCGATTGGTCCTTTGGATAGGTGTGGTTATACAAGCATGTTTCAACCGGGGGTGGACTTACATGGTGGCTTGGTCCTCTTTCTATTGATTTCTATTGAGCCTGCTGCAGTGGTAGGCCAGCTCCGAAGCTTTCGGGCTCCGTGAAAGAGACCGATTGGCCGTTCGGATAGGTGTGGTTATACAAAGCACGTCGCTTTGACCCCTGTGAGGGTGTGCTGGTCGGATGGCTTGGTGGCTCAGCGCGTGAGCCATTGAAGTGATGCGCATCAGGACCCAGAAAGGAAACTGATTTCTTTGTCTGATGTGAGTTGCTGGGGTGCTAATAGTAAGAGAGACGTGGGATGTAACTTGGTAATCAAACACACGCGCGGTTGCCCGTTAGGTCGTCTTCTGCTAGGCTCTTTGCATTTCGTTTCTGCCAAGTACCGCAGCTAGAGCTGCCGCTGCATACCGAGGTTGCTACAGGTCATCTCTGTGGATTGTGAGGGCCATGCAAGAAGCTCTGCGCTGCTGTTATCATGGGGTAATAGCAACGACTGCTTTCTTGAGGGCTCTTGATCAAAAGCTCATGTTCTTGACGGAGCTGCTGAGCTGGCTTTCAGAAGATGTTGACCTGAGTACGGAGCGGAGCAGGGTAGCAGAAGGTGTCCGCGGTGCGGCTTCAAACAGGCGGAACAGGGACAAGGTGGCTTACGAGAAGTCTCCGAGTGGATGGCGTCGAAGTCCACGGCCACAAACATCAAGGTGGTCTTTCACCCCGAGCTTTTCGGGGCTCCGTATATTTCCTCCGTGAGTGAAGATCTGTGCTACTGTAAGCTGCTCTCTTGTCTGGAAGGAACCTTCTTTATTGATGCGACTCTAGGACATCGGCCATTATGAAGTCTCGAGGCTTGATCCTCTTTCCTTTAGGGAACTGGCGCCCTCCGCCCCTCAACTGAATGGCGCGCTGAAGCTTGACGACAGATTCATCGAACAGCTTGACATCATCACAAGCCGGATGCGACTGAGTCGTGATTTTGTTGCTAATAGGCGGAACACGTGCAGCACTTCGCGAGGATCAATTGGCATAACGACCTTAAGGTCCGCTATGATGGGAATTTGCCCAGTTGGAAGGCAGATGTCCCTGGCCGCTGGCTTACGGCCGCAGGCATCATGGTTCGGAATGAGTATCCGCAGCTGACCTTGACAAGGTATTTATGCGACCGCCTATTTCACAAGCTGCCGTTTTTAGCTAACGCGGGGCAGTGAGCAACTGGTTCACATTTTCGAGCCCGTGACCCTTGTTGGGTCGTTCGTGAAGGACTATATCACATTGGTCCAGGAGGCAACTGGAAAGTTGCCAGATGTTCGTGTCAACTGCGTCCCTGCCAACTATTGTTATATGCTGTCTGTGCCATTTCTGAGCAGTATGTTTTCATTTCTGGCGGATATGGCCAGAACGAGCTTGTTCGCCAGGCTGTTACCCGAAAAGTAGAGGAAATTGCGTTGGATACACAGCCTAAGATCCAAGTCATGTCTTTGAGGCGATACGACGCGTAGGTGTCGTTCTGATTCTGCGATTTGTGCCTTCACTGATCTCTTCTAATTATATAGATTAGCGGCAGTCTCTCGAGGAGCTGCATTGCAGTGTCGGGTCTTGAACAGACCAACATCTCCGGCAGTGTCTTCAGGTCCCCAGGTTGAGAGCCGGATCTCAAAGGCCAGCTTTGGCCTCCGGTCCACCACAGAGGCCTGTCAATACGACTGGATAATCTGCGAGGTAAGAAGAGATGTTCAATCCACAGAGGCAAGCACAATCACTGACAGCTGGTGCTATGAAAGGGTGCGGAGCTGAGCGCCACGCGGCCCTTTGTTCGCTCCATCGAGCTGAACAATTTTAAGTATGACATCCAGGAGAATGGAAGACCAAGATTTATTCTGGCCATTTATGCTCAGAAAAGTGGCCAGGAGCCACAATTGTATAGTCAGTTAGAATGGCTCCCAGGAGCGACACTTGAGGAGTTGAAGGCTCAGACCAGAGCAATCCAACTCCGACTGACATACGGTGGTGTTGTTATACGCCCATCTATCGTGTACCAGAACGAGGTTCAGGTTGGGGACCAAGTCAAGACCGCCTATTACGATGTCTAAGTCAAGGCGACCAGGCCCATGAGTATGTCTCATTGCCTTTTGCGTCGGTCGAGGGCTTGGCTAATGTTTCTCTAGTACTTTTATTTATTCATGATTCGTTCTGGCCCCATTTTGGCTGGCTATTTTCCCTTGTCCTTTGTTTTTCTTTCCTTTTTTCTTTCCTTTTTTTCTTCTTTCTTTCATCTTTTCTTTCTGTTTTTAGTTTGACATAATGGTAGACAAAAGCACGAGTGCACAGTGAAGGCGAAAAGAGGGGAGAAAAAAAAGGCGTTCGTTCTTTCTTCGTTCTTTCTTTCTTTCTTTCTTTCCTCTTCTGGTTTTTTTTTTCTTTCAATTTTTCTTGTGGAGTACCTGCTGGGCATTGAATGGGCTGGATAGAGAAAATACACACGATATGCTTGGTCGATACACCAAGTTGCCTCCCTATTTTTAACTAATTCTTTTTGGTCGCCCTCTTCTTTTTGACTCGGAATTTCGGACCGAGACCAAATAGATTTATTCCGCTTCTTCAAACTTGCTCCTCTATATGTGATGACTAACCTCATCCGATTCCATTGGATGCACTGCAGACCTTGAGGCGATGATGAGGTCAAGGCCTAGCACGAATGTGGGTGTGAATAGCATCATCGACAGACGACGACATCAGCAACACCGTACTTGGGTGACGAATTGCCGCAAGGGGAAATGCGGAAAGCAGCTACTTAGGTAACAATTGCTTGTATAAGGACTTTTTACCATCGTTGCATCCTCTTCTTTACATGTAATCGGCATATTTGAGGGCAAGCTCACGATGGAGACTTGTGTGCATGCTGATTGTGTAATGACGTCAACATTCCGTACGGAGAAGTTTGAATGACGCCCTGAATAGAGTCAATTCATCTCCCTTCCACCTACATGTATTCTACGTATGCACATACACCTACACCAAGCTCTCTCTATTCACTACTACGATAAACCATTCTCCTCCCAGAACGTGTAAAAGGACCAGAAAGACAAGACAAACACATTTCCGCTCCCCCTTCCACCATGTCGCTTCGACTACGCGCTCTCCTCCGAGCTCCAACCGCCAAGCTCGCGACTGCTCGTCCCCTCCACACCACCGCCCCTCCCCGCCTCCCGTACAAGAACTCGCAGGACAGGGAGACGCTGCGCCCCGGCACAAACGAGTACACAAAGTCGGGCCGGGACGAGGACGTCGCCGAGAGCAGACCCGACGTGGCCTTCAGCCCCGACGAGCCGAAGCCCGAGCAGGCGGCTGCCAGGAGCTCCGGCAAGGGCAACGGCGATCCGCTCGAGGTGAGCGGCGCCAACAGGGACGTCAGCCGGACGACGGAGCACAAGGGGGCCGGGGAGGAGGTGCGCAAGGGCGGCGCGAGCATGGGGCGGAGCTCCCAGAAGAAGGGGACTCCCCCGAGGGACTGAAGTGGTATATGGCGGAGGGGAAATGGAGGCATTGTGTGGCTGTTCATTGGCATAGAGAAAAGGTGTTGTCCCTTTGCTGGAAGTCGGGGTCTTTTCTGAGTTGCTAGGCAGGAATTGGCATCAACCATACTTAATGCTGTTCTGAAGCAAATAATCATGTTGAGCCCTCTCCTCCCATGTTAAAAAGCTCGTAGTTTCAAGGTCATGGATCGTACTTGCTTGAACTACCTGGCATGTAAACCTCGAAGCCGTATTCTACTACCTGTGACCACACCCTAAACTCCCAGACGCCAGACATGCGTAGGCAAATCTATTCTCTTTTTGAATGCATGCGATGGCCCGCTAATCCTTTGGCTTAGGCATACATCATATCTGGATCCTCTTCTTCCTCGTCGTCTTCAACGATAGGCACCTCCTTTTTGCGACCCATCTCCTCACGGCACATGGGGCAAGTTCCCTTGCTGCGCAGCCAGGGTCCGACGCACTCGAGATCAAAACAGTGGGCACCCTTGCAGGGAAGCTCGACGACCAGGCAGTACTCATCCTCCAGGTAAGGCACCTTGCAGATGGCGCAGTCGTCGTCTTTGCCGAGCTTCTTGCGGTTCACGCGGTCGAGCCCGTCGAGGAACTCCTGGGAGACGCCGCGCAGGCGGGTGGGAGGGTCGTGGATGTCCTCCTCGAGAGAGATGATGAGGCTCTCGAGGAAGTGGGCGTTGTCCGTCGTGGGGGCCGTCGTGTGCAGCGTCGAGAGCTGGTCCTGCAGCAGGCGGAAGAGGGCGGCCGTGTCGACGGGCGTGGGCGTCGCATGGGGGTTGTTGGGGCGAGGAGACTGTTCCCAGGCGGGGTGGTTGATCTGTTCGAGGAGAGAGAAGAAGGAGGCCATGTCTACGCGGCGGCCGGAGCGGCGGGCTTCGGAGAAGTTGACATTGTGTTCGACTGCGGGTTGCGAGGTTGAGTGAGCGAGGCGGACGAGGGTTTTGGGAGGACGGCCCGCGGGGTAACTACTGACCTTCGTATTGGGTAGACATTGGGAGCTGCGATCAACAATCTTGGAGATGAAGAGGTGACGAAAAGGTTGAAATGTGATTAGGAAAGGTGGTTATGAGGTTACGGAACGCAAATCTCAAAGACTTTTGGGGGAGGTTCGAGGTGATGAGTCGTCAGCTCCAGGCAGAGGTGTGATGTCGCGGCTTGAGCGTTGCACGGGAGGACGTACGAATTACCTACTGTAGGGGTACAGGATAAATTTGGCAGCTGTCGTTTTGGTGGGGTAAAACGGATCCAGGGTAAGGTAATCAGATCGGCGCCGGGCCACAGTGGGTGTGGCTGCCCTGAGCGTCCCAAGTCCCACATGAGCTCCGGGACGGCCCCACGAGGTCGCCGAGGAAGGCCGTTGATGGATCAAGGTCCATCGTGCAAAGTACATACGGAACTATCTCATGGGGAAACTGCAGTGTCCTCAAGATCATGCATCTTTGCTGAGATAATCAATAGAAGATACATCCCCTTGGCTTTGATATGATCAGGCATGAAGCCTCGCGTCAGATTCAGAAAGATATCTGAGCTTGGCGTGTCAGCACTCAATCGAATAACGGCTGCTTGCTGACATGAATCTCAATTGCGCGTAGTGTATGCACACTATTTCAAAACTCTTTACATATCACAACACTCGAGCCTCTTTTGACATGCCACAACAAGAGTTTGCGCCCTGATTCGAGGATGGTGATACATAACGTCGAGGACACTGCCGAGGCTCGAAATTATGGAGCGTCTGATAAGTGCAAGCGCCTCGTACCTTATCCGTACTACGTGGTGGCACTTTGCACATGGCGTCATCAGAGCCACTGGAGCATGTGCACAATCAATGCGGCGGGTCAATGGATGGCCAAACTCCAAAGTCCACTCCGCAACCACCCAGAGATATCTGCAGCCTGTTCTCCTCTGTACTCCCCTGCACTCCCTGGTGATTCACTTTATTCACTTTGGTCTCACCTGTGAGCCGTATTGACGTAGTTTCGTCCCTGATTTGCACTCCCCCGCAATCTCGACAAAATCTTCAACCCTTTTCGATCGTGCTTGGTCGACTCGACTGTGTACCACCGCTTTTTACATCATCTGATCATTGCCAATCATCAATATGGCTGCTTCCTCAACCACCGTCATCGGCTCGACCGGCCTCGTCGGCTCCAACATCCTCTCTACCCTGCTCGCCCTCGAACTGTACAAGCCCGTCAACACCATCACCCGCCGCACGCCGCAAGCCACCTCGCCTCACCTAAATGCCCTCATCGAGACCGACACAGCCAAGTGGGCAGACGCCCTCAAAGGTCTGAGCCCAACCCCGGCGACTGTCTTCTCTGCGCTGGGCACCACCCGCGCCCAGGCCGGCGGCATCGACAACCAGTGGAAGATTGACCACGATCTCAACGTCGAGCTGGCCAAGGCGGCCAAGGAGGCGGGCACGCGAACCTACGTCTTCATCTCCAGCGGCGGCACCCGCGGTCTGCTGTCGAGCTGGTCTCCCTACGCAAAGATGAAGAACGGCGTCGAGGACGCCATCAAGGAGCTGGACTTTGACCAGGCCATCATCTTGAAGCCGGGGTTGATCCTCGGCGAGCGGGAGAAGAGCCGCGCGGGCGAGAGCCAGCTCCAGTCTCTGTTCCACGGCATCGGCTCGCTCAGCAAGGGATTCAAGGACACGTTTGCGCAGGAGGCTGAGGCGATTGGCAGGGCAGCCGTCCGCGCCGCTCAGTTAGCGGACGAGGGAAAGGCACCTAGCAAATACTGGGTTGTCGAGGGAAGCGAGATTCTCAAGCTGGGTCGGGATGACTCTGAGGCAGCCGCCCAGGCTCCCTCGGAGACCAAGGCATAAGTCTAGGAAGGATTTCAGTGTGAGCTGAAGGGCGCTCGCATTGCGCCAGACAGTGGGGGGATTGGGTGCAGAGGACCCAAAGTGGAATAAGTCAACCAAGTGATGGAATCAAATCGGTTTTTTTTTGAGGGATCGGAGGAGTTTGGATATGACATTTGTTCAAGGACATGCCAATCACGATATAACTAAGTAATGTAAGCGATACATGCAATTTGAGATGGCCATCTGTCAGGATGTCAGCCGTCACTCAAGTCTCACCGTACTCCGGGCCCAAAGCTCGCACTTCGGCAATGTTTCTGCCCCGCGCAGGGGTCTCACTTCTGTCCTCGATCAAATCCCAATAATGACCTCTCCCGAGTGGCCAATTAATCCCCATCTTGTCATCCCCCACCACCCCCAAATCTTTTTAGCACGATTAGAAAAATGCCCCTCTTCGATAACGATCCATCCCATATCACATAAGCTACCCAGTACCTACCTACTTTAGACAACTCCTCTTCGAGCGACTTGGATTCCTTCTTGTTCACGTTGCCTAGTTTTTTTTTATCTCTTGCGTCTAGCCTGCCCGCCCTGCTTTCTGATATTAGACTTTTTTTTTTGGTCTTTTCTGCTCCTCTTGGTTTCCTATAATTTTCGCAAACATCTAGCCGCACATCTACGTACCATATATATTTCTCTCGCAGCGTCTGCACACAACCTCGCCCAATCTTTCCCACCATGTCGCGCCCTTCTGTCGTCGGCCCCGAGTCTGGCCCTGAGCTTCCGTACCCTTACTCGATGGAAGGCAAGGTCATTTCTGGCTTTGGACGAGGATCAAAGGAGGTCTGTCCCCTTGTCCGCTCACCAATCTTCCCCCGCCTTCACCTCGTTTACCCCATCCCCACCATGCGCTGAAAGACTCAACTCACACACCTCCAGCTCGGCATCCCTACCGCCAACCTCCCCGTCGACGACGCCCAGACCCCCTGGATCGCCGCCATCCCCTCGGGCGTCTACTTTGGCTACGCCTCGCTCGCCCTCAACCCCTCCCACCCGGATCGCCCAACCTCCTCCTCCTCCTCGTCCTCGGCCTTCCACATCTTCCCCATGGTCATGTCCATCGGCTACAACCCCTTCTACAAGAACACGGTCCGCAGCGCAGAGGTCCACGTCCTGCACAACTTCTCCGCCGACTTCTACGACGTGCCCATGCGCCTCCTCATCCTGGGCTTCATCCGCGAGGAGAAGGACTACAAGAGCCTCGAGGCCCTCATCGAGGACATCAACTTTGACTGCGAGGTTGCCAAGAACAGCCTCGCTCGCCCCAAGTGGGCGCCTGCCAAGGGTCTTGTCGTTGGGGGGCCTGACATTGATGGGCAGCTCGACGTGCAGTGGCTGCTGAGATCTGCTTAGTGAAACCGGCTTCGGTCTGGGTGTAGACAAGGGCGAACGAGCAATGATCGTCATGATCCGCGTTGGGTTCAGGGGTCAAAAGGTAGAGAAACAGGGTCACGGGAGTTCAAGGATAGACGGATCTTAGATAAAAAACAAAATATCAACTTTTTTTTTCTTCGTTTCGCATTTCAGCTCTGAAGCACTTCCCGGGTATCGCGCGAAATCCTCCTGATCCTCCTCTACCTTCTGATCCTCTTATTACCGTAACACATGACGGCATAAACTAAATCAACATTGCAGACATGGAACAAATCCATGGCCTGCGGTCCCCATCAAGGGGCTAGGGGGCTCTGCTCTGCTCTGCTCTCTCTTCTTCCTCCCCCAAAGATCAAAGAGATTTGCAAATGCTTATAAAAAGAAAACCTCCCAAGCACAAAGTAAAGGGGGAAAGAACGTATCAAATAAGGAATCCTCTGGCTAGGTAGGTTATACTGCTAGCTGTTGAGGGCCTTGGTCGGGATAGTACCGTGGTAGAAACTGTTTCTAGTCAGCTCAAATCCTATACCATTCGCATTAAGAATCGGCTTACGTTGATGATAATCATCATAGGGATATCAAAGACATCTCGCTTAATGGTCCAGCAATATGTGCATTCAACCTTTCCGTCCTTTTCAATCCTGGAAATGCCATGCTCACCATCGATCCTCGTCACCCGATTGCTGAGGATACCTGTGCGAGGGTCTTTGTGTGGTGTTGAGTCCTTCGAGTCAAGGCTTTGTTGTGTCCGGTACTTGTTGAGGCGACAGCTCCTTTGGACCTTGCCGCGACTATCCTCAAAGGCGAGTTGTGAGAAATCTTGATAAAATTCAACCACGCTGTCGTCGTCGAGTAGTTCTGCCAGAAACACGGGCTGTGGCCGGTCGCCGAGATCCAGTGTAGCATTCTGTGGCCGAGGTGTCGTCATTTCACTAGAAGAATTGCTTTCCTGGACTGGAGTCCCATTGGTAGACCGTTCGTAAACGTTATTATTTGGCTCCTTGCCAAGGAGCACATCCTTGGTCCATCCAGTCAATGCAGTAAACTCCTTGTTCACCGCGGCAACTTCGCCGGACCTCCTGCAGACAACCGTCGGAGCGCAGCAATGCTGGAGAAAGTCATCGTACTCCACCAAAGTTCGCTGGAAGCATTTCTCCATGAAAACTAGATCCTGGCGGGTCAGGTCCTTTGTGCAAGAGATGAACGAAGGACGAATCTCCCCCAGAGCCTTGGCAATTTTCAACAGCTTATTTCCAGGTAGACGTTTCCTCAGGACAGCAACCATGTTGTGAAAGCCGGCTGTGTACGGGTATGGTTCCTTAACACTCTCGTAGATGGCGGAGGAGTCGCGCTGTCTCTTGCCGAGTATTGATTGAGGGCCCTTTGCATGCTTGTGTCTGGGTCGAGGAGGCGGCGCCGCGACCGCTGGTATACCCGTGAAGTTGTTATTGCTGGGAGACCCATCTATTCCACCCCCTGAATGAGGACTTGCGGTGGTGTCGGTACTGGGGCTGTGAAGGCTTGTCGGACCGGCGGCAATGGCAAAAGCATGTGGCAGACCGTGTTGAAGATTGCCCTGAGCGTACATGGATTGGTTGTTGGTGTCCATTCCTGAAAAGTCGGCACCAAGCATGGGATGATCATATGCCGGCCCATTGCCATTACCAAACAAGGCGGCATAATTGGCATCAGTAGTAGGTGTCTGCGAAATAGAATTCTCTCGAGGGGGCGTCTCGGCGCCGAGAGCCATCTTGTTAAGAATTCCAAATTCCCACCCAGCATATTGACTGCCAAAATTGAGACCCTCGAGATCGAAATTGTACAGAGCTGGGTTACTGGGATCGAACAGGGCATTGAAGTCCATGGTGTTTGTAGTCATGATGTTATTCATCTGAGCCTGAGTATTCGGCGCCGTGCTTTGGAAAGCTGTAGGAGAGGCCTGCGCTGGGGGAAAGTTGATGCCATCTGGAATAGCATGAGGAGTTTGTGCCCCAGCTGAGTAGACAGGGAACGAGGCGGTGCTTCCCTGGAAGAAGGAGCTACCTCCAGTCGACATAGTGTCCGACTGGCTTGAATTCTGACGATGACCATTCGGCCGCGTGGGCGTCGGATTGGGGTTATAGTTGGGTCCGAGAACTGGCCGAAGTGCCTCAGGAGGAGCATCATGCAGGTATTTGGCCTTCTTGCGAACTCCATCTTGACAAGCATCGGCCAAACCACGTTTGATGCACCTTTGGCAGGGCCTCTCATCTCCTGATGAAGATGTTAGTCTTGCTTCCCTTGTTTCTAGCGGCCAGTGGTATCCATCGCCGCTAAACGCGCTCACTCAAGCCTTCACTTAGTGAGAGGCAAAGAAATGGTTGCGTATCAGGGCCTCCAAGTCATGCTTAAACCTCACGAGGATGATGAAGGCAAAGTATTCAGCAGAAGAAGACGACTTACCACAGGTCAGATGAGCTCGTTGGCAGGCAAAGCACGCACGCCGCGCTTTTTTCCTCCGAGGTCGCAAAGGATCTTTTGGGTCGTATTTCTTCTTGACCTCGGTGATGCTCTCAGTTGTGCTTTGTTCAGTCATTTTCTCGTCGTCTTTAAGGAAAGTCTCGGTGTCGTCCTCGTTCTCAGACATGACATCTGAAACCTCTGGGCCATTCTCTTCCATCTCGTGCGGCATGGTGTCTTAGTTTTTATATACAAGCCCTGATAATGACGCAACCTAACAGAGACGGCTGAGGAATCTCCTTTTTCCGCTAGAAGAAAAAACCTAGGCTTTGACTGCAACACGAGCAGCCGGGAATCCAGGCTCCGACAACCCAATACCTGGCTCTTGTTACCCCATTCAATGCCTTTGCGAAACCACACCTACTGAAGCCTTGGTGACACAGCCAAGAGGAGACAGGGCAATTGTCGAATTGGAACCTCGAACAACAATGTCCACAGGACGACAGACCCCACGGCGGCGCGGGGAACCTCCCCCTTGAGTATGCAGATGAGCGGGCACCGGCGCGTGCTTATAGGACAGCTGTATGAAGCAGAAGCGGCCGCTGCGGGTGGCTGCTCTTCAAGATGAGCGTTTAGGCGGAGATTGAGCCCTGAACTGTGGGTAGCCGGTGGGATAACGGGAAGCCTTGCGGCCTGGGAGTGACCGAAATTGGTCGGAGGAGCTCGTATTCTGGACAAGGGCGTCCTCAAATGCGGCCCAATGGATTTGAAATTGTGACGGGGTACGCGAAGAGGCGTTCTTGTGCGACGTGCGAGGGTCGATAGCAGGAGTGGCGAGGAGTCGTGAAGGCGCCAATGTCGTCACGGAGGAGACAAATGATGAAGGCGGCGATGGGACGGGTTTTATGCGGCGGAGGAGATAACTTCGAGTCTGTACGTTTCGCGGGCGAGAAAGAAAGCTGATTTGGAAGGCGAAGTGTGGAATGCGACACAAGGCGACAGGACAGCACAAGGCGACAGCCGGAGCTGTTGTGCAAGAGGAGGAGCAGACGAGAAGGCGGCGACAGGGAGAGAGGGAATGCAGCTACCCGATTGCCATGAGGGTTTACTGCACCCTGGAGTTCAGCTCGGCCGCAACACGCACTACAGCCGCCCACACGGCGTTGGCGACAGTAAAGGAAGGCTGCGATGACAGCGCAGTGTTATGCAGAGATGAGGCATACGAACCGGGCGGCGGCGCGCAAGCTCAGATGGGCGAACAGGAGGGGGGAGGGGGAGGGAGAAGAAGAGAGCGGAGCTGGCCAGGAAACAAGGAGGGAAAGAAGAGAAAGAAAAGGTTGAGGGGAGAGTGTTTTAACGTAGTTTAAGCAACGCGATGGAGGCAATTCCCAGAATAAGACGACGGCGGTCAGTGGCCGGGAGTCAGAGGACAAGAAGACGGAATTCGAGGAAGGTCAGGCGACGATGCGTGCCGGTGGGATGTGTGGATGTTGCAGTGGATTGTGTGGATTGTGTGGAGGTGCGGATATGCAATGGGCGATTGAGCCCTGTATTTGCATGTACTTTGTACTGCCTGAAGCAGCTGGTGGTGGTTTCCAGTTTTTTTTTTTCGTTTCTTTTTTTTTCTGTTTTGTTTGGCAGTCGACGGCGTGGGCACTGGAGCTGACAGACAGCAGGCGCAATGGAGGTACCAGGTCAAGGTACCTACCTTCGCCTGGTTGGCCGCAGTTTGGCGACTTGGGGTGGAGATGGTGTTAGATTTTTATTACGCAGTACATGTTGTTCTTTCTTTTTCTTCCCCTCCGTCTCTCTATGGTTTCCATAAAGAGGGACAGATTTATAAGAATTGGAGGGGAGGGGTTTAAAAACAGAACGGAAGGAATGTTGAATCACGGCAAATGTTGAATGAGAGTAGGAAGGTGGGGATGGATGGGTAATGGGAATTGCAAGTACGGATACGGAGTGCATCGAAACACACCTCAGCTGCGTACGAAGTACTCCGTACCTAAGTTTGCACTGCTTAGAAGGCGGGCTAATAAGTCCAAGTTACACAATGCATCAAGACAATTAGCAAGTCATAATCAGCAACTAATAAGGTCCTGTAAGACCAGGTAGTCGGCACTACGGACAATAAAATGGTGGAAGAGATGGATCCCGAGGTAAAGCATGAGAATTAGCAAAGCCGATGTGATTGACGGTTAAAATCATGATGACAGCAGTGTACGGACAACAGGGCGGACGGCGATCAACCAGCATGGGAAAAGAAAAGAAAAAGCCCAGAAATCTGTCAATATAGTGGTCGAATGAGTATTTCTGGTTTCAGTCTCTAAAACATTGAAAGTGCCACGCCGAATTGACTCCAAGTGACAGCTCAATTCCCCATCCTCCAGGTCTTCCCCATGGCCCCTCAAAGACAAGGCGCACCCGCTAGTAAATTGGCACATGGCTGGAGCACCTCTCCGGGTACCTATTGTTCCATGTCAAGCATGTGGATAATCTCTCTCGCGCAGCCAGCAGCACCTCATCCACACGCTGGCTCACTCACATGCACAGCACATGCAACTCAACTCAACTGCAGAGTCCTGTCAAGGACCAGGTTCTCCCAGGCTCTCCCTCCCCGGACCTCGCTCAAAGGCGCGTCAGGCTGCAGAAGAGACAGCTCGGTAGAACAACGACGCGATCAATGCTCAAGCATGTCGTATCTACTCCGTACTTGTACGTGATGCGCTCACAGAGATGGAGGTGGCTATCTCAGACCAATCATCCCCCACACACACCCTGTCCGGCCAAGCATCCCATAGGCAGCTCCAGCAGCAGCACGACGCAAGAAGAAACAAGGCATACGAAGTGAAACTGCCTGCCTCGCCAAAGCGACACAAGGCAAACAAGGCAAAGTTTTTGACTGCGGGGTTTACTAGTGGAGTTGATAGCCCGCGCTGGGGAAAACTCGACGACGTCCATTGGCCCGATACCAATGACGATTCGCAACCCCAGAACTTGGTGTTCTTCTCTTGCATTCTGATCCGTTGGAGCGCCTACGAAGCATTGAGTTTGCTGAATCGATTTTATTGTGGACGCGGTGACTCGGTCGATGTCGCCTTAAATCGAACTGACCGTTGATGGATGAGATATTTGTTCTCTTACCAAAGCAAAATCACCTCCCGGTATTGGTTCCCGGTCCGAAGATGTCCAGGGACCTTCATGCTCACCTCAGGCTTGCTAATAAGACCGTCCGCTGCCCACTTAGGCCCCTGGTCCGTTGAACCGCCCAACCACCCTCTTCCTTTTGTCCTCCACTTGTCTTCCAGCAGGTCACAGCTTCCGACAAGGTACAAGTAAAAGTGACAACGAAGTGGTCTTCAAAAGAAACAGAGGGGAACAGCCCCGCCAGGTCGCGACCTGGATCCCTGACCTGGATCAGCCATCAATTCCCCTGGGATTCCTTGGGGAAGGCCACCGCCGACAGCCTGCCGCCTTGCGCTTGCTTGCTTGCGTCGTGGATCGCTCCCAGGGAAGTGGAGGAGGAGGGTTGCTGTTACGGTACTGTGCTGGACAGTTGGTGATCCGTACGTTACTTGTTACTCGAAGAAGCAAGGATCCGGGGATGAACATGCCATCGAGAAGAGTCCAGATTCAGATGAATCCAACACCAATGGAGAACATATGAGCGCGGTTCACAGCCGCCAGCCATTGCTTTTCCTAGGATTGACCTGAAAGACGTCTTGACACGTATGGCTGGCGGCGTGCAACGTGAGAGCTCCATCAAAGACAACTAAATATTGATGTACTACATACTCCGTACGGGCGAACACTTTCGGCTCAGTTCCCCCACCTCCGCTTTCTGCCATCAGGGGTGGTGATTCGTGCCTATTCGCGGACCGGGGCTATGGAAAAGTCAACGCCCGTCTCCTGTGTCGTGCGACTGCAGGACCGTTGCGACGAGTCCAAAAGTCTGCTTAGAGAGATGTTAGACGGACAGAGGGACCAGACGCCCGCGGAAGCGGTCAGGAGCAAATCTTCAAGCTTACTAGCGCCTCAGTTGCTTGACCCCCATCGCATGCACGAAGTATGTACTTCATACACTGTCACCCAAAGTCGCCGTCTCGTCCCCAGTCCACTTCGTCTTCCGCGGTCTAATCACTGGCAGCGTCAAGGTAAGGTACCCGGAGGGTCCGCAACCGCGAGTCCTGTCGCGGACCGGGTTCGATGGAGACCAAGGCCAAAAAGAAAGGAGAGGCCTTGACCGATGAGACGTACATGCGCACCACCGAGACGGTCTCATGCGTGCCAGATGAGACCAAGCCAAAGGATCCAACAATATCTGCCTGGGTATCTGAGGACGGACTGGCAAGGTTGATTATCGATTACCCCGTGGGAATTGTCCTGTGGTGAAGAGACTTGTCCGGACAGACCTACCTTTGAGCGGAAAACGGGATCTTGCCGAAGGAGTCCGGGAACGAAACCTGAGAGGCCGTCTTGCCAAGAGAGGATGCGTGAGAGGGTGATGAGAGCCAAGGCAATACAAAATGTGACTGTGCCACAAGCACGGCGTCCCAGTAGGTCGAGCCCGAACCAGCGGATACGTTGGCCGAGACTCAGAGCACTCCATCTTACAACCATGCCGGGATGAGATGGGGAGGGGCCGGAGGTCGAAGGCCGCCGTCTCGCTGCCCGCCGCTTCCCGTCGGCTTCCTCATCCACTCACACATTCATGTCATTCTTACTCACAAGTCACTGGCTCGCACTTTTCTGTTTGAACCCAGTCCACCGACATCCATGAGTATTGTCAATGAATTGACGATCGCAATCTATTCACCAAAGATGGTCGATTTCTCAGCCATCTGCTGCAGGTGTCCGTATCTAGTATCAAGCATCATGCAACGTTCCTTTGTCGCGTCCCAGGCACGAATGTCTGTCCAACTACGGAGCAGGTACTTGCGCTTTGCATCTTCAGCTGAGATGGCCAATTACACAATTGAAGACACGGCCCGGGGGCATCCCAGTCGTCACATACGCTGGACGACACCCTGTCACCCCTCTCTTCCTGGTTTCGTATCAGACAGGGACAGCCAGAAGCCAAGTTACGTGACAACTGATGGACAGCTTTCTCTGCTCTTATAGCATTTCGTACCTGTATGTCTCTCTTCAGCTTCAGTCTCAGCTCTGGCGCCACCGTCGGCCCCGGTCGATCATAGTCCCCAGCCTAGTTAGCTTGTGGCCTGGCGCTATTCTTTCACAAAACGACACCCTTCCTCGTTTCGTCGTTGCTCCATGGTGAGGATGTCTTTTCTTTTTCCTTAGTACTGCACGTTTTACTTGCCAATTGGACGTGGCTCCTCTGCGGCTGTGGCCTGCATGACAGCGGCGGGCGACGGCAGAGTCGGCGAGGGAGATTGGACATGGATCCCATGGCCAGGTGCAATTATGAACAGATTCTTACGTCGTTCAGGTTGGGACGAAGCACTGGCTGCTTCTGCCTCTCTACGTGAAGGGATTCCATGCCGAAAGTTGGCGGTCAATGCAGTATGAATGGATCGCCTCAAACAAATAATATCTGAATACAGCCAGAAACGTATTGGTCAAAGTAGGTCGCGATAACCGAGGACCCGCGTTTCGTGTCCATGTATATGATCTCCATCTTCTGACCTCGACCCTTTGTGTGGGGAGCGGGCTGCAGGCTTTCTGGTTGACGTTTGTTCCCCAAGAGGCTCTTCAACACCCTTGTCATGGTCGATAGTAGTTTTCCCACCCAGAACCTGGTTGGTCCGATTCTGGGCCTTGAAGGACCTCCAACGACTCCCCACAAGACCCTGGTCGGCTGCATCTATCGATTGACAACCTCCTTCGAAGCTAAAGGCTCTATTGAGGGATGTTATGGGACTAAGGCAATAAGGGTACGTCGCTCGACCCCTCGGTAGTATCGATCGCAACAGAGTCCCTTTTGAGGCAAGGAAAAGAAACTCAATTATGTTTCGGATCTTAGGGGACTTGCTTGGTTGACTTACAACTCATCTTATCCTCGTGGGATCGCAATACCATCAACGGCCCCTCAACTCTATCTCACAGATGCGGCTGCAATGCTGCACCACGGTAGATCCATTTCGCCCTGCGGTTCTCGGCCTCCTTTCTTCTTGTTACAAACTCCTCTCATCCTTGTATAGGCAAGGTTCTTTTGGACCGCTTACTGCTTGGATGGGTTGTCCGGTGGCATCTCGCATAGGATGCATCAAGCCCCAGCGTCGTGAAACCGTGAACTGTCTGCGCAGATGCACGCTAGATCTTGGAGGGCGGCATACCTCTTGGACAGGACATACGTACTCGTATCTTACTGGCCCATCTCGACTGTTCTTTGTTTTGTGCTTCCCAGGCTCCCTCCTCGATGCGTGGCGTCCACTGGACCGGCTTGGAGCATGTCGCATCCTATCTGGACTACGGAGTATTCCCCGCTCCAAGATTACCTAGCCATGCCGTATACCTTGATAGTTTGGTATTATTTGCTTCTGGCGAAGGCCAAGACACAGCTCCTCGGCTCGTTATTCTCGGGTCTTCATTCGAGCTTCAAACCCCTCAACTGACCCCCCTGTTTGGCTCCCCTCCCTCTCCCCGGATTTCGAGCCTGCAGATTAAGATACAGTGGCGGTCTAGGAGTCTATTTTGAGAGGAGGATCTTTTACTTCGCGCCTCTCGCGCGTGATGAGATTCCTAACCGAGGCGGAGATGGGAGGTAATTAAAGGGACATGTCATGTGTGAGGAAATCGGTGTCATGGGAGATGAGATGCAGCACAAAAAGGGAGAAAGAAGCAAAACTCCTCAAGTCGGCGACATGGAAACAACACCGCGAACAGTGTGGCTTGTGTGTTTATCGTCGAGTCTCCGCTGAATATCCTCGGCTGGAGCCGTATTGCCGTCTTCCAGGGTTCCTGGACAACAGAAGAGGCCGAGGAGGCGAATCTAGGCGAAGCTGACGACGATGACGATGAGGTCGATCTCGGCCGATGAAGATCTAGAACCAGGCTGTCAAGGGTGTCACAAAGCAGTCCAGGTCCAGTGATTATTACTTGTCGATACTCCACGCAGCAACAGGGCTCGTGTCGGCTGCCTACCTGGGCGGGTCTTCTCTCTGTTGGGTACCTTTTCGTCGAGGTGAATTCGTATTAGGGAAGGCTGAGGGAGGTGCCCAATGTCTCACTTAGACGAGGTTGCTTTTCCTGATTCATGCATCTGATCGATGACCTGCATCGTATCTTGTCTACGGCATTGCCCATCTCGGGAGACGGAGCGGGGGATTCGCTTAAGGAGAAAGGGAAACGATCGAAAAAGCAAAGGGCAATGTCAATGACTCGCTCACGTTAACTTTTTAATGCTTTTTCTTGATATTACTCCTGACTAACTTGTCGATGCCTTGCATCCTACCCTTGGTGCCAGCCCATCTTGGTCGCCATCTGGATAGAGGAAAAAGAAACGACGACGGCAATGTTGAGGAATATTCTAGCGGTAATTACACCTATTTCGTTAGGTTTGTTTTTTCTATCTCCTACCCTTGGTATCACTAAGAAAAGATCCGCAACGAAACTAATATGATGATAATAGACAAGCCCAAGAGAAGTATAGGCAGGCAATACGCTGCGAGTGCGCAGTACGCAGTATGCAGTATGCTGTGCGATATATTCGACAATGACGACCTTTAATATCCGGCCCCACGTCCGACACCCTTGACCAACCCTTTCTGTGTGACCCCAAAGACGGCACGCCCTTTGGCCCATGCAAATAGGAGAAGCAGGTATTGGGCGTATTTAAGAGGGGGTCACAATTAATCGCGACTGCCTGCCATTGCAGTCAAGAGATGCATCCTGCCGTCCACGCCGTGGTCGACCTCCGGACGCTCCGGGGCAGCGGCGTCTCATCCGGTGGAGTGCGGGACAGCCAGTCTGTGATGCGACCTCTGCCGCAACCTCGCGTCCGACCTCTTTTCTTGTCTTGTCTTATTATTTCTCCTCATAGAAGTACAAGAACACAGAAAGACATGGATATGGCATGCCTGCACAATGAGGTCTGACCGCAAACGAGCGGCGATATGCGCCACAAGGCCAGTGATCATTAGTCCTATGCTATTCTCGGTCCGCGAGGAGGAGCACAAAGGCCGTCACCTCTCCATCTGCCGAATCTCGGACCCGGCCAACGAAGCGCTCCGGCGGAGGGAAGCGCCCGCGGTTCAGTCTACTTAGGACTTTGCGTACCTACTCTTGGCCCTGATACTCTTGCCGTAGCGGAAGAAGATGTAGGGGAAGGGCATCATAGCCAGGGTCAAGAAGGCCAGGAGGGACGATGCCCAATGGTAATTCAGCTTGTTGTACATTTGTGTACCAAACAAGGGGAAAGCGGCTGAGGACGTTTCCATATGTTAGCCTTCTGCTGCTTCATCCAGTGCAAGACCAAAATAAAAACAAATGTGTGTGTCCAGGCTCTTCCCGTTGCCTCCCCAGCCTGCTGTGTTGAGGCAGCCAGATGACCCCTCCATCCATCCCACCTATCTATCTCATCCCATCTGGACCACCGACAGGAGTGTGGAACCATCGCTGGCCAAAGCCGGGATGACAAGACCAGGAAACCCGTCCATGAGCGGTGAGCAAAGATGGATGGCAGGAACGGGACGGGACAGAAAATGCGGGAGGCGATACTGCATACAATGCTACAGGGAAGGGAGGGCTAGGACAAGGAAGAGGAAAACAGGAGGCGAAGAAGGGGAGGGGAACATCTCAAACTCACCAGCAAATGCACAACGCACGAATGCATTGGCGGCCAGGGCGCTCGCGGCATACTGCGGATACGCATCCACCTGTTGACAACGTCGAGTCAGCACTGTCTGATACTTGGCACGGGCGTGCTTTGGCCCCCTCTTCTTGTTCAGGTGCATCCTTCCCTTGCACTCTTTGTCCAAGTTGCGTCTTTACCAGCCATCTGGGTTACGCAGTGCACAAGGACGAGGGGCAGGAGGGAAAGGTGCAGGTCGATAGTAACTGTGTAAATTGCCGTGTGCGTCGTGCAACGAAGCAAGGAGAAGGGAGGGAGGACGAAGAGGGGGGGAGAAAAGTGACTCTACTCACCAGAAAGGTAAAGATGCCGCTGAAGACGAGGACAATTCTGTTGAGACATCCAGCGGTTAGCCACAGACGGTTCCCTGCATGAGAGAGACAGGCGATACGAGACTCGGGGGGTTGAAAGGAGTAAGGAAGCAGGGAGAGGGGAGCTTGCGGGCGGCCATGACCAAGACGTGACTAAACAATAGGCTGAGCGTTGAAAACTTGACAACCCTTGGTTGTGTGACAAGAGGAACACAAGGTTATTATTGTCCATGTCTCTTGTCATACGAGCTCGGTCAAGGTCAGGAGGTTGTCACACATGAGTAGCTCTGGCTGACGCCCTCTTCTGGAGAGCCCGACCTATCGAGGAAACGGCGAGGACCGCCCGCAATCCCAATGCGAGTCACTCCTCGCGCCAAGGTACATGTTTCTCATATCGATTTCAGAAAGGGACCCAGGACAACTTACCCTGCGCCGAAAAAGGTCGAGCCGATAATGGGCACAATCCAGTGCACTGAAGGATAACAGGTCCAGCCAAACATGAATATGCCAATTGGCACAAGGACGGATCCCACGATGGCGGGCGGCAGACGGAACTCGGGCTCGCTGGCACCTTCGACGCCCGTCTCGGCGCTGAGCCTCGTCGTTAGGCGGACGCGGATGCGGAAGAAGATGGGGTCCATCAGGGCGGCGAAGAACATGCCCGTCAGGATACCCAGGAAGGTGAGACCGCTCTGCCATAGGTTGAAGCCGTACACGGTGCGGAAGACGAGGGGGAAGGCGCCGAAGAAGAGGTAGAGGATGCCGAGCAGGATGGCGGAGAAGATGCACAGGTTGAGGCACATGGGCTCGAAGATGAGCAGCTGGAAGGGCCGCAGGAGGGAGCGGCCGATGGCGCTGATGACGGACTTTTGGATCTTTTCGTTGGGGGCGAGGTATCGCTCGTCTTGGATGTCCTTGCGAAGCTGCCTGGCCTTGTTCCTGATGATAATAGGATCTGTGTTGAGGGTTGACTATGTTAGTACTCGCCCTGTTTATAACAGAAGCCTAACTAATAGGTTAATAGGGGCAACTCACGATAAGTCTCGGGCACGAGAAAGAAGATGCACAACATGATGGCAAATGCCCATATCAACAGGACATAGTAGGTCCACCTCCAACTGGCATAGTAGTTGATGAAGCCGCCCATGACAGGTCCCAGCGAAGGGCCAATGAAGGGGGCGAGGCTGAACATGAGCATCGGAGCCTGCAGGTCATGGCGGGCAAACAAGTCGCCCACGGTGCCGCCAGACACGGCCAAAAAGGCACTGCCCGAGAAGCCGTCGAGGAAGCGGCCGACGAGCACGGTGGCGATGTTCTTGGCGACGGCCTGGGGTACGATCCAGACGACGTACATGAACCACGAGACGAGGTAGATGGGCCGGCGGCCGTAGAACTCGCTCAGGGGGCTCAGCAGCATGGGGCCCAGGCTGATGCCCAGGACGAAGAGGGAGAGGCCGAGGGTCGAGACGATGCGCGAGTTGCCAAAGTCGGCCTCCATCTGCGTGTAAGTCGAGCCGTAGATGGAGCTGGCGCTCGTGCTGTGTTTCAAGCGTCAGCGTTTGTTCGTTGTTCATTTCCCTCCTCATTTTTTCGATTTATCTTTCTTTCCAAGTTACGTATTGGAAAACAGTCTTTTGAAGAAGCTAAACATTTTTTGTTTTGTCTTGGGACTTTTCCAATTTTTGGATGATATGTATTGACAAGGCAAGTATATGTATGGCATATCACGCCATCATATATAAGACAAGGAAAAGAACAAAACACAACACCAGCAACGACATGAGAGAATAGAAGATTGAGAAGTGAAAAAAGGGAAATGGGGTACTCTTACACGCAGAAACTCGCCATGGACACAATGGTCACAATCATCCACTTCCTGGCCTTGTTGAAGCTCCGCGGGCACAGAGGATCCTGGTCACCATTGTCCCAGCCGACCTCGAAGGGGTCCTTTTCCGGGTCCGGCGACGACGGCGGCTGGTCGTCGGAGACGCTGCCGGGCCCCGGGTCGCAGCTGTACCCGTTCTGCGAGCGAGTCCGGCTGAGCGTGTCCGAGGTGGACGGGCGCGAGAGGGTTGCGGAGCGGCGCCTGCTGGCGGAGGAGTGGATGGGGGCGAAGAGGGTGCTGTGGTGGT
>JALNIO010002149.1:136295-149727 GCA_023509875.1 Rugonectria rugulosa | reverse complement strand
GGGGGGGGGGAGTTTGTTCACACGAAAAAGAAGAGGAGAATTTTTTGGCTATATGAGTTTTTGCAACTCGGTATAGTATCCAGGGGATTAGATGGGGCCTTGTATTAAGAGGAGAGGCATGGGTAGGTGAGATGGAATGAGATTGAAGACGAGATGAATTCAAGATGAAGAAGACACCGACAACTGAATGACTCCCTGTCTCTTCTTCACCCTTCTCTCTCTCGCCTCCCTCCGTTGGGACTCTTCTTCATATATACTACATCATGACACCATCCCGGCAAGCCTTCAAAAGGGACCCAAAAGAGCAAAGACTCCTCCAACTCCGTGGACAAATGGTCCGGGGGGTGGTTCGCCATCAACATTACTCATCGAAAAGTTTTGAGCAAGTCATCTCCAACCAAGGACGGGGGATCCACGCAGCCCACTCGTCCTTCGCTAGGGAGTAGGGAGCTGTGGGCTTAACCGCGAAGAGCGTAGCATCAGAAGGAAAAAGAATATTGACCAATTGGTGAAAGGGACGTTGTTCTGTCATTAACCGCGATCCGGGTTAGGGGGGAAACAAGAGCCCCAAGACCCAGACTTCGGATATTGGACGGGCCAAAACAACTGACAAACACAAACGCTAGACATGTTGCAAAGAAAAAAATGCCCTTCTTTGCCAGGGGGGGCGTAGTCAACCTGAGTGTCCATTTCAGCGGGCCGCACTTCGCTACTTCTCGGCGCTGGGAATAGCCCCGTGGCGGGGATTTGGTCTCGGTCTTAAGGGGTTTGAAGACGCGAGAAGGGTTTTATTCACACTGTTTGTTTCTTGTTGGCCGGCAAGGGAAACGTACGGTGTAAATCACTCTCGCTCTCTTTTACAGGGAGATGTTCCTCGTCGCAAGGAGGTTGATAACCAGCTCGGCGCCGAGGCTTGGGGACAGACGGTATATTCCCAATGCTTGTCACATATGGTATGCCAAGTCTCTTTCGTGTCTTCTCCCGCTCGTATATTCGAGGTTGTGAATTAGACTCCAGCTCTCAGACTTGGACACGATTCCCTATGCAGTAATTGACCAAATACTTCACACCTGCACGCAGGGATTTGGGTTTCTCCATTCCTGAGGGAAAACGCCCCCCCCCGTGTGACATCACTCGAATCCCTGATTGCCGGCGAACGAGAACGACCGAAGCTGCGTCAGCAGAAAAACGTGCGGTCCTCACGCTTTGCATTGATGACGAGGGTTTCGGCCTCGCCCTCGCGTTTTACAATCGCCGGGCTTGTCTTGTCTTGTTGGTCATCATTTGGCCGAGATAGGCTTTAACGTCGGTGAGGTTTGAGGTTCCAGAGGATTATCTCCGATCGGAACTCTTCCATCTCGGCTATAGGACCTCGAGATTTGAAACATGAGATACATGTTGCCTCGAGTATATGTCGGTATCATACTTTGCTACATTCTCTATCTAGGTAGGTAATTATCGACCGTCATCTGGCCTCAACCAGTCCTCATTCATCATTCCATCTCCGTCGTATACTCAGTTGTCTACATACAGTACATGACTCACACAGTATCGTCCTGATATCAAGAAACCAAAAGAACAACAATCAAGAACCGAACCCGGAAATCAAACAGCCAAAACCATTCACCCTTTCTAAATGCCAATGTCACTCCTCGGATTCTCCAATATTTCCATCCGGTCCAAATGCAGCCATCAACGCCTCAGTAAAATGCAGAAATGCCACACAGCACACAGCACACAACACACAAAGCATGTCGTGACCAGCTCTCGCCCAAAACCCTTCAGTACGTCTCGGAAAGGCCCGAAAAGTCAGGGATATCATCGCTGCCGCAGTTAAAGTCACGGCTGTACGCCTTATCCGGCAGCACACCCGCGCTCAGCCCGGCCTTGTAGCTCCACTGGTACGCCTTCTCCGTCTTCCACGTCCAGTACCACCACCCCCAGCCCTTCTCGAAGCTGTGCATCTGCGCCTCAGCAAACGTCTTGAGGAAGCTCTTATATTCGCTGCTCCAGTCTGACGGGTCCGCGTTGGCATTGTCACACGAGCACGTGCTGTTCTTGTACGGACACCGCGGCGTCAGGATCGACGTGCTCGTGTTGCCCGTGTCGTACGTGCCCTCCCAACGGTTTCCCCAGTACACGCCCGTCAGGTACCCGGCGCAGTCCGTGTCGGCTTGCGACCACTCGGCGAAAATGGTCGGGCCGTACCCTGTGCTCGTATCCATGCTCTCCTCGGCCTGGTCTGTCCATTCGTCGCACGCGTACTCAATCTTCTTCTCGTGTGTGTAGACAATCAGGTTCTCGTCAAAGACCATGTACTGGTGCACGTCGAGCACAAGGTCGTCGTATCCCGTCATCTTTCCTTGCCAGTTGTCGAGACCCATGAAACCATCGCCGAACACCACGAGAGCGTCGACACCGTTGTCTTTGACCTTCTTGTAAGCCGACTCGGTCCAACTTATCACGTCGTCTGTATCCAGGTACGTCATTCGGGGTTCGTTGACCAAGCCGTAATGCGAGATGACATTCTTGTATCGGTCCTGCGCAAAGAACTTGGACAGCCGTCCGTGGATTGCCAATGCACGGTCAGCATTTGTCTCACCATTGGTGCCATTGAGCCACCCGATAGTTCCCCAACGACCACTGTGATTCCAGCCGTTCTGACTTCCGGGGATACCGTGAAGATCCAGGTTCACACGAAGACCATACTTTCGCGCCCACTCGATGCCTCGTAGCAGATAGCGCCAGGATGTCCGAAAGAGATAGGGGTCCGAGTCGTACGTCTGGACTGCCCAATATGAGAAACCAATACGAACGTGGTCGAGTCCAGCGTCTGCAATGGCCTTGAAATCATCTTCTGTGATAAAAGTTGCGTAGTGATTCTCGAGCGTATCCGAGCCATCATCACCCAGGTACTCCATCAACGTGTACTCGTCAATGATTCCGAGGTCCTCGTCGTAGTCAAAGAGGGACGGTGTGATGAACGGTTCCAAGTACAGCCATCCTCCTATACACACTCCTCGAGCTGGCGTCGTGTTGTAGGAACCCCAGTCTTTGTTGAGAGCCGGCACGTTGTCGTTGGCCTGCGCCGAGTCGTCCCAGTCGGTATATAGTCCCATGATAGGGAGGTCTCCCACCATTTCGTCGGTAAAGGTGACGTTGAAGTCGGTCGTCGATTTCCACGTCCAGGGGTCGAGGTACGTGTTTTGCCATTTGTCGGGTATGTCGCTGTGGCTCATCCCATCCAAACTCGAATCGTCCTCGTCACTTGAACTGCTGCTTTTCTTCTTATTTTTGCTGACGACGACTGCCACCACGATGATAATGATGAGCAGTATCACGGCACTGCATCCGAGTAGGATCCCTAGAGGCTTTGTCAGTCGCAGCTCTCGGCGCTCAAATCGCATACCAACGTACATAGCTTCTTCTTGCTCTTTTTAGGCTTTTTTCCTTGATAGTAGTCTTTTTCCAGACTATCATCGCTCCAGCGATTCGTTCCTCCTCTTAAGCCTGATGCTCTCCCTTCTTCCGCCAAAGCACCGCTGACAACTCTGCGCTTCTTGCTCTTCTTGTTCTTCTTCGGCGTTTCCTCTTCCTCAAAGTCCCTATACGCTGCTCGACTAGGTCTCCTTGAGCGATGCGCCCGTTCCGCACGCTCTGCCTTTTGCGCTCGCTCCGCTACTCGTGCCGCTCGCTCTGATCGTCGCTTGCTTCGTTCATTCGTCTTGTTCAACTCTGCCAGAGCACCCGACGATAACGACTTGGATCTCCTATCCTCTCGACTTTCATCTGACCCAGATACCGGCCTGCGGCTCCCCTGAGATGGCTTCTTTTTCTTGTTCCCGCTCTTCTTTCCCGTTCCTCGTCGGTCTCGGTCTCGATGTCGATGTCCGTGCGATGGTCGTGATGACTCCCGAGGGGCCATTGTGCTTGCTGCGACCGAGGCACTGGAATGCAAAAGGGGTCTCAGCTATGCAACACCGTCAAAGTAGATCACCAGAGTAGAAAAAATCGCATTGTACTTGATTGTCCTGCCACGTACCACTCAAGGTGACGACGACCAATGCCCGGTTTTTGCGACAAATTTCCGCTTTGGGCGAATCTTGACGAGTCTTGGCGTGGATCGGTTGTCGACCGGGCAACAATCTTATCGATGGATTAAAATGGTTGCAGAGGCGACGATTGCCGTCGTCCCCGCAAGGGCCGTGTCAAACCGAGCTTTACATCACCAGCGCCGAGGACAACTGATCTGAATCAGCCAAAGGCTTAGACCATGGCTACCGCTTTTGCTTTTGCTTTTACTTTTGTCATGTCATCCCCAATTCTGACTTTGGCTTTGTCTTTGATTCATCGTCGTGATCGTTGTGAAGAATGAAAAGAACCAGTATGAAGCCGTGCACAACCCGTCAGCTCAAGACGCTGTTGACGCCGTCCCTCACTCGCCTTTCTTCACCCTTATCAGCACGCTGTTACTCGACGCATCCTCCCAATGCCAAGTTAAACCTCCCCATCGATTATGCCACGACCCCGTTGCTTGCCCACAGCTCCCAAGCTGCTCTAAGCAGCAAAGAGCTGCCAGAGGAAGTGCGCAATGGAACAACTAAGAAAATGAACCTGTTCCAAGCCATCAACGACGCATTGGGCATTGCTCTGGCCGAAGACGAGTCGGTTGTCATCTTTGGCGAAGACGTAGCATTCGGCGGCGTCTTTAGATGCACCATGAAACTTGCAGACACCCACGGATCCGAACGAGTGTTCAACACGCCGCTGACGGAACAAGGTATCATGGGTTTCGGTATCGGGCTCGCCGCTGAGGGCATGCGGCCCGTCGCCGAGATCCAATTCGCCGACTACGTGTATCCCGCCTTTGATCAGCTCGTCAACGAAGCGGCCAAGTTCCGATACCGTGATGGAGCATGCGGCCGGAGCGCCGGCGGTCTGACGGTGCGGATGCCGTGCGGTGGAGTGGGCCACGGGGGACTGTACCATTCGCAATCGCCGGAGAGCCTCTTTACACACATTCCCGGGTTGAGAGTCATCATGCCACGTTCGCCCGCTCAGGCCAAGGGCCTGCTTTTGGCAGCCATTCGGAGCAACGACCCGTGCATCTTCATGGAACCCAAGATCCTATACAGAGCAGCCGTCGAACAGGTCCCTACCGCGCCTTACGAGCTACCGCTATCCAAGGCCGAAATCCTGAAAGAGGGCAAGGACGTGACCATCATCTCTTACGGCCAGCCACTGTACCTCTGCACGTCAGCCATCAAGCAGGCGGAGCAGGATTTGGGCATCTCCGTGGAACTAATTGACTTGCGGACAGTTTACCCTTGGGATAAGAAGACGGTATTTGAGAGTGTCCGCAAGACCGGTCGCGTCATGGTCGTACATGAAGCAATGGTCAACGCAGGTGTTGGTGCGGAGGTTGCGGCAGCTATCCAAGAGGACCCGGACACATTCCTGAGATTGGAGGCACCAGTAGCACGAGTCGCGGGATGGAGCATACACAATCCCTTGATATTCGAAAAGTTCCATCTCCCAGATGTTGCGAGTAAGTGTCTCGACGCTTGGGGTTTGTTCACTACTAACAAGATTTAGGAATATATGATAACATCAAAAAGCTTTTGGATTACTAGAGTTTACAGCATGATCATGAAAAGCGAGTTGTGTTCTATTCTATTCTAGCTATGGAAATTGAAACGACTTTGAGACGGAAGAGGTTTCTGTTCTACAAGTAGATGGGTTATCAAACACTGGAAAAATGAATATTTGGTCATGTCCTCAAGGATCGTGACGCAATAATGCTTAACGGTAATTTCACAGAGTTGAACCAGATACCATGTGAGACTTGGGACAAGAGATTTCTCTAGCAACTTGACCTCGACCTCAATCGCTGTGGCTGGTGGTGTAGAAGAGTACATGTGTAACTTGTGTAAGCACTTATCTATCCCAGGTATGTACGGGAACATGATGTGCACGACCAACTCAAACACTACCTCTAGGGACAAAACTAATAGAAGAGGCCTCAGTCGAATAAAAACTTGTCAGTTATTAAACCCAGAATTAATCTCTTCCAAAATACGAAATGATTGCCGTCGACAATAACTCAGAGGCTGGCGCATAAAGCAGGACGATCCTCTGTGCCCATTGTCCCCACTCCAGCTCGCAGCTTCCAGTCCAACTGCCCCGCCTTCCCCCGTTTCCTCCTTTGGCCCTCCCCGACTTCCCAAGTTCCCCATGCCTTGAGCCTCATGTGCCACCATCCACCGAGCTCATCGCCGAAAAACACCTTCCAGCTACTCCTCGCGCAGCTGCCCGATCTCTCCCTGCATCATGTCTGAGCTCGATACCGTCGCCGCCTTTGTCGAAGGGGCTCCCCCTGGAGAGGTACTTGCCCTCCCCGTAACTCCGCGTCATCCGTCGTCCGTCAGCTAACTCCCCTTCCAAAGCTCGCCGATGTCGTCGCAGGTACAAATCGCCAACTTACCAACTACTCTCCTCTCCAAAGAGCATTGTTACTGATGCGCTCCCTGTCCAGACATCAAGGCCCTCACCATTTCATCACCCGACATCATCCAAGACCTCGCCCCCGCTTTCGAAAAGTACAATGAGGAGCAGTTCGTTACGGTGAAGCTGCCGGGCAGCAGTCAGCCTGTAGGTGGAACTGGGCGGCACATAGGGGCTTGCGCGAACAATGGGCATTGATTAACACTTTACAGGTCATCATTAGCTCCCATAATTCCCTCGGCGACGGACGATACTTTGATGTCGAAAGCTCCTCCAGCTTCACATTTAACCACACCACCCAGGTTTGTTCGAGACGTCACCGGAAATCTACGAACCACACAAGGGTTAACACCACGTTAGAAAGCCAGCGCTGTCCAGAGCTACGTCCTGGAAGGCTCCCAGGCTGACCTAGTGTGAGTGCTTCTCCCCGGCCCAGCGCCGCCGAGAATCTAGTCGTTGACAGAACGTCAGGAAATCCACGCTCAAGAGCTTGGGTCCTTATGTTAAGGAGCATTTTCCCAACGCCGCTTACGGTGTCTACCCCATCGAATCCGACTCCAAGATTGCCCTCATCATTGTTGGAAACAAGTATAGTCCAAACAACTTTTGGTACGTTTATTTCCCAGTCTGGTCTCGGCAAGAGTCAGGTCCTGACATAAGTGATAAGGAACGGTCGCTGGCGGTCGTTGTACATCTTTGATCCCTCATCCGGAAGCCTTGAAGGCTCCGCCAAAGTGGACGTCCACTACTACGAAGACGGCAACGTGCGGCTCTTGACAAACAAGCCCTCGTCGGCTTCCATCCCGTCGGGCACCGGTGCGGGCATCATCAAGGAGATCTCGACGTTGGAGAAGAAATACCAGGAGGAGCTGAACCGTGGCTTCGTGAGCCTCAGCGAGGGCGCATTCAAGGGCCTGCGACGACAGCTTCCCATTACGAGACAGAAGATTGAGTGGGACAAGGTGACGAGCTACCGCTTGGGTCAAGATATCGGGGGTGGCAGCTCGAGGCGATAGACACGATAGACTCGAAACAGGTGTAGGCACGTCGGTAAAAACTCGCATGGTCGGGTCAAGCTCGACGAGGCGTGTAGTAATATCGCGATGAGATACAGATCACATATTGGAATCTCGTAGACTTGCGATGAATTGCAAAGGTAGATGGATTTGTGGGGGAGAATCATTTGACATCTAGAATATGGCACACGCACCCACTCCCTGGACAGGGTCTAGATTGGGGAAGAATGCTTGCCGTTCCACTAAGCAACAATCAATCGATATGGCAATAGCCTCGCAAGGATGGTACAAGATGTGCCCACGTGAATGTGGAAAGATGGGGTATGCTACAACAGGAAGAAAAGTGAGGACCTCAAGGGCATGGCTCAGTAGAGCATATTATGAGGGAGGGGACCTCATAGAGTTGCTGTTCTGGGCAAATCTAGACTATCTGCGGGATGACGCCGTTGCAGCTGCAAGCTCATGCACCATGTTGCGTTGGCTCGCCCGTCTGACCTGCGGGAGGAAAACGAATAATAATGGCGTCGACCAGAGTTGCTTCTTGCGTGCTCTCATATGACTTTCCCGAACCGGATGCCGATGGGCACTTGTCCAGCATGGAGGTGCTGCGTTTGAGGTAGAAGACGAGGACAGGGACGGGGATGGGGACAAGATCAATGAGATGGTGAGAGATGCAGCATCTCAACGCTTCGCTTATTGAGGAACTATTCACATCTTTACCTTGGGAGAGGGTCCTTCTCCGCAGTAAGAAGCGAGGAGAGGTATCTAGGAGTTGCAAACAGATCGGGATCCATAAGTACGGACTCATCCCGGTTCCCGAATCGCACCGATAAAGAGAGCGTTTGAGACTCAAAACCGCGGAGGGTTCGGAGAGATATGCTACATAAGGCACCAAGATAGTCACAGGCGGAACTACGAACAAGAATGCCCCGATGAAGGGGACCAACGGCACAATTGCTGAACTATATCTGAGACCCTTGAAGAATCCGGCTTACAAGGGCATATGTCTCGTATTATATGTATTACGACTCGTTACTCCGTACGCATCCGAACTTTGCCTCGGCCAGGCTTCTAACTTTTGATTGCATGTAGGAGATGTAGTCCGTGCAGTCCGTATACAGACGTAATATCAAAGTTAGATGTGTAGCGAGAGCGAGAGCGATACAGAGATTAGCAACGGGCGAATACAACCAGACGCAAACCATGCCCGCATAACATGTCTCAAAGGAGTACACACAGACGGGTACAGGTCCAAACCCCGCCTCGGACTCTGTAAAGAGGGGCACGGAACGCCTCCTCGGCAATCCGGGAATCGGGATTCGATTAAGCATGCTACTCACCCGGAGCAATCGCCTGAATGCCGGCCGGACAAGTATACGGAGACACCAGCAAGTGCCTTTGTTGCTTGGCTTCAACTCTGCTGCTCCGGGGAGAAGAACAGTAAAGAACGCAGAGGGCTCTGCGTGGGGAACCAATGGTAAGAACCTTGATGCCAGATGATCCAGAAAGCATCAGTTCGCTGATTTCAATCCCCCATTCCCCAGTCTTGCGTCACAGCAACGCACAGCGCTGTCGGCGGGCCATGCACCAGATGACCCCTTGCGGTCTCTTTCGTGGAGGCGGGGTAGAAGGAATGTCGCAAGAGTGGGCGACAAGTTCGGGAGTGGGCGTTGCCGCCTCCCCCTCCTGCACTCCTCGGACGGAGCCATGATGGATAGTATTGCTTGTGAGTATGGTGACCAAGTGCGATCAGGTGGTCGGCATTGTATCCGGAGATCATTGCCAGTTGGTCCGACGGAGGTCGCTATGGCACCCTTTCTTCTTTCTTCCTTCTCCTTCGCCTTACCTCTGAATCAGTGGGCGAGAAGAAGAGGGACTGCTGAAAAAGGAAACTTCCTTCCTGGGCCGGAATCCGAGGAGTCCAGGTTGCCGAGGAGGGAGGAGAGCTGCTTGTGGACTGATGCATTATGGTAATAGTTGTAAGCCGAGGAGTGATTTGGTGTGTGACTTAACGGTACCGATCAAAGGCAATTAATCCCCCGATGGTCCTGCAAGCCATTAATGATTGTTTCATCCGAATGACAAACAAGTTACTGTCTCCGGAGTAGTGGCAGCTGAGTAAAACGAACGGAAATAAATTAACGAAACAGTTGCGGAAACAACATGAGATGAAGATTAGACCCGGTATAGTTCCGGACTCACGGAATCCGGAATACCTGAGAATAGGATGGAAGGGAACAAACAGGAATACTCCGTAGAAGGGTTCATTTTCGCTCTTGGGCGGTGTAGTGACCATTCCCAGGTACTTTGACAAAAAAGTTACTCCGTATGGGCAAAGAATGCGAGCACCCGCGGGAGACGGTGGGAAAAGCCGGCATCAAGATGCAGCGGAATCCACACCAGAATCAAACTTGAGTTGCCTGCTCCGTATTCGTGTCTGCGAATCCGATAAGGCGACGTTGTCTCCTGCGGTTAACTAACGTAAGCTTAGGCCAAATTACCTTACTCAGTCTGTTCAAAGGCTTGGCCTCATCAATGGGCCCTTGACCGGCAGAAGATTGCTCGAAAAGACATGTCCCAACGATGCAGGGAGCTAGCCCCTGGAACCTAGGGAGCACGAACCAATCAATGCTGCAAAACGGTAATACTGACCGATCTCATTGGCCAGCTGAGTAGTAGCCGGCTCCATGCCCATGGGTCGCAGCTGGGTCGGAACTTGAGCAGACCGATCGTACCAGGACAGGACACCTCATTATGAAGAGGAAGTAGAGATACATGTGGAAGAGAAGAGCAGAGAGAAGAGCATTGAGGGGCGACAGGGTGACGAGAACTAGGGTTTGTAGAAATGGGCTGATGCTGGTATACTTGAAGGGAAAGGATTCTCTGATGGCCAGGTACAAACAAACGTTGGATTGTAAATCAGATTGAAGAGCGCAAGAGCTGACCGTGGCCACTACTTGCGAGTCAAGGTGAGAGCTACATTCAGGATACTTTCAAGGTACTTTCGCCGGCTGCCGGGTCTGGATTATCCAGGCTATCAATCTCCCAGCATCTAGGCCACTCTCCCCCTATTTCACCCTATCGGCTAGGGGACAAGTCCTGCCCAATGAGCAGATCTCAGCGGTACCACAGTTGTACAGCGACTAGCATCCCTTGGTCACCCCCATTCCCAACGCCGCAGTCCTCAAGCACGTTCATTGTACGGAGAAAAAGTAGGTACCTAATAATTTTCGGTAGGTACTTGTCCTGGTCGCTGCTGCTCTGCCGCGACAGGGGCCTAGCACATTTCCAGGTTCTCTTAGATTCTGCCATGCCGTACCTTACCCTTCCTCTCCCGCACCCATCCTTCTGACAGGTCCCTCCTCCTGCTTTTCTTCTTTCTCTTCTCTTCTCTTCTTCTCTTCTTCCTCCAGTCGCATCTCTCTTCCGCCTCAGTCCGACGACCATCCCCATCGTTTCGCGCCTGCCGCTTGCTCTATCGAGACCGCCAATCTTTCCGAGTAGCAAATCTATACCTCCCCGTCAATTCAACCAACACCGCAGCAATGGCCGACGACAAGATCTTCACCTACCAGGATGTTGCTGAGCACAACACCAAGCAGGACATGTTTGTCGTGATTCACGACAAGGTCTACGACTGCACCAAGTTCCTTGATGAGCATCCGTACGTACTCGCCTCCCCCAATTTTCTTATCAGTAGGCCCAATATCGCTGACAGCTGCTCGCTCCCAGTGGTGGTGAAGAGGTCATGCTCGACGTTGCCGGTCAGGATTCCACCGAGGCTTTTGAGGATGTTGGCCACAGTGACGAGGCTCGCGAGGTGCTCGAGAAGCTCTACGTTGGTGAGCTGAAGCGCCAGGTAAGAACCCTCCATCTCGATCCCCCACGGGGCAAAATCCTCCGAATACTAACACTCAATTTGCTGCAGCCCGGCGATTCTGGCCCCAAGAGCGCTCCTCCTCCCATCAACGTCGCCGGTAAGAACGAGGGCGGTGGCCTCAGTCTCGGCACATACTCCGTCGTTGTCCTCGGCGGATTCCTCGCCTACCTGGCCTACAACTACTTGCAGCAACAGGCGGCCGAGACTCAGCAACAGCAGGCTTAAGCATACCGCCAATTGTTAGATCAGCAAGGTGTAGCAGCGCTATTCATACATGGCAATATGTTTTTCTGGAATCTAATGCATGGCCTCGGTCGCCAAAAGTTATGCGCCGATGGTTGTCAATGCAATTGGGAGTTTGGCCTTTGGCCTGGGCAAATTTAGACGGCGCGCGCATCACAATTCTGGCTTGGACATGACGAAGACTTGAGCGGGCGGCTCCAAAAGACACACCCATGTGTCCCAAATTTTTTGTTGGGGGGGCCACAGTGGGCGCGGAGCCCAGAGATGAATCGCATCCTTGCCGGCTGCGTGCACGGCAAGGCTTTTGGGAGCACGGTGTTGCTATGGGGGAAATTCTTTGCAAGTACAAAGCAAACGGGGAGGAATCTTGACCGTAGATGTATATCCCTCTGATAATGGACTCGAAAATGATTGTTCACGACGCAATGCCATCTGTCTCACATGTCCCATCTACCTAATCTACCTGAGTGAGATCATCTTATCTAAAAGTGAACATGATGCCAACTGTCACCTCATGTACGGAATACCTAGCGCAAATCCCGATGTGGCTGACGCTACTAAAACTCTCCGGTCACTTTCGGCGTGTTTTGCACAGCCGCATTTACGCCACATGTACATTGCAGCCTTGTCTCGGTCACGGAGCAACTTCAATCCCAACGTCAAACTTATCAGCAACCTGTTCTACCATCAGCCTCTGCAACCCTTTGTTCCTCCTTAACCCTCCTTCTTTTTTTTTGCCCCGTCTCTCCTTGCTCCCGCCAGAAGCCGTTGGAAACGTCTCTCAGCCATCGTTCTCTTTCCTTCGTTGTATTTCTGCCCGTCTCATCATGTCTTCCTATCTCGAAAAGCAGTCAAACGCATTCAGAGGAACCCTTGCCTCTGCCGCCACCAAAATCTCCAATCCTTCTACCACGAAAGCATCCCTGGCGCCGCCATCGCCTTCACCTTCAGCCACATCCGATCCGAATACGCCGAGTTCCAAGCGAAAACGCGATGTCCTCCCCACGGTGCCCTACTCTCAGCCCGAACTCACGGGATACGGAGCAGAGGTCAAGACGCAGATGACGTTTGCGGTGGATCTGCTCAAGAAGAAGGGTGAGGCCAAGACTATTGTAGAAATCATCGACCATCTCAGTCTTCAAAACTACACACAAGAGCACAAGCGCCAGCTGGCTGAAGGGCTCCGCGGTCATCCTCGCATTGATTGGAGGCCCGATCCGAGCTTGAGCGAACAGACGTGGGAGACGGGGAAATACACGCATCGGCCCATCATTCCTGGCGTCAAAGATGCGACGTCACTTCTCGCGCATCTCCAGCGCAAAACCGATGCCTCGGGCGTCTCAGTAAAGGATCTCAAGGATGGATGGCCAGACTGCGAAGAGACCCTGTCACAGCTCGAGGCCAAGCATAAGATTCTCGTTGTTCGTACCAAAAAGGACAATCTACCGCGATACGTCTGGGCCGACGATGCCTCGCTGCACCACAGCGTCCAGGATGAATTTCGCAACATGTGGCACCGTGTCCCCATTCCCAGCCTCGACGACATGCACCGCAAGCTCGTCAGCGTCGGACAGAAACCCACGAGCGAGGATCCCAACAAGATGATGCAGGGCCAGGGCGCGAAACCAAAGGCCCAGCGGAAACGGGCCGGCAAGCGCATCGGCAAGGCGACCAACGTGCACATGGCACATCTGATGCAGGACTACAGCGGTATGCGACGATAGGGTTGCACTGTCTTTGAAGAGTGTTAAGGCACTGAGATTGCCATCATGGGTTGCGGCTGCTATCC
>JALNIO010002149.1:121570-136169 GCA_023509875.1 Rugonectria rugulosa | reverse complement strand
TTTTTTTTTTCCTGGCGTTGGTGGAGGGCAGGTTTTGGTTTCTTTCATTCGCTCAAAAGTAAAAATAGGTATCAAACCAGCAGAAGGAGATGGTTTATGGTATTCCAGTGCGACGCACTATGTCGGCGTCAGATATCATTTTGAATCAGTGATTACGATTCAATTTAAGCGGCTACGTCCCCTCATTCTGTTTCTTTTGTTCCTCGTTTCTTTTGTTTGTTATTGTTTCTACCCTCCTCCAGATGTGACATTATTCACCGTCTTCAACCAGTCCGAACTCGGCGACCCGTTGGGTGCCATGCTCGTCGTTGAAGGTATCGTGGTCGCGGTCGTAGGCGTCCCTACCCCTCCACCACCGCCACTCGCCCTCTCCGTCACATAGCTGTCAAACACGCCCTCGAACAGCGCAGCCTCCTGGTATCCGCCCACGCGGAACCGGTTGCCGACCAGCACGCTCGGCACCGCCGCCACGCCGCCGGCCATGGCGCCCCGGACCTCGTCCTCGAGCTCGCGGCCCATGTCCTCACAGTGCAGGGCGCGCAGCACGTCCTCCCGGGGCAGGCCGACCGCCCTGCCGACGTCGACGAGCCAGGCGGCGTCGGTGACGTCCCTGCCGTGCTCAAAGTGGCCCCGGAAGAGGGCTTCGACGACGGCGGCCTGGGCGGGCGGGCCGAGGGCGCGGAGGGCCAGGGCGGACAGGCGGTGGCAGCCCTGCGAGGGCCCCGTCGGGCCGTGGACGGCGAAGGAGACGCCGTGGCGGGTGCCGGCGGACTGGACGCCGTTGATGAAGGACCGGAGCTTCTCGGGGCTCATGATGTTTGTGTAGAGGTTTCGTTTGTCGACTGCGGTTTTGTAGTAGTGTTAGTTGGCCCCTTTTCCGATAAACTCACTCCTAAAGGAAAGGAAGGGTAGACACTATATGGGAAATTGGAAGAGTGTTAAGTAAATAGAGACTTGCCTTTTCTCAGAGTAGGATAGAGCAAGTACGGTTTCCAGACAACTCGAAACTCAACGTCTGGGTGCCTGGTCCTGTACCGATGCATGGCCGTCTCGAGGCTCCGTTTCTCGAGATAGCACCACGGACAGAGGAAGTCGGCGTGGACCTGAATATCGATGAGCATGACTTGTTAATGAATCTCCCCCCTGACCAGGAGTCTTTGAATAGAAAGCAAAAGACGTAGAGTGAGGCCAAGGTTAGTGTTTCCTTTCCTCAGGAAATCATTCATCCCTCCCGCTCCCAAGAGTATAAGACCACCACCACAGCCACCACCACCCTCAGCCCAGAAACCCCCCCCTTCCCAGTCCCTTTCTTCTCTTCCAACTCACTGCAGCTGTCCAAGGAAAAGGACGCCCCACAGCCATCGGGGGGGATCGATGTGCTGTCGTTGCTTGGAGGATGGAATTAATGATATGTCGAAGATTACAAATCAGAAAATGCCCAGAACCCGAACACGAAGAGCCCGACTTTTTCTTGTTATGTAACGACGTAATGGAATAATGAAAATGGGGGCCCTTTAATGCAGAACAATCTATTCCTCTCAATACTTCTTTTCATCAAGCAAAAGGTTTCGCGTTGGTTTGCTTCAGTTAGAACTGACTACGGTGGTTATACGTCAAGTACCGTAGTTGTCTACTTGCAGACTATACCCAAAGGAACTGATCTCGACTACAAATGCAATACCTACACAAATCACCATCTAAACCTCATTTCTACTTCTCTATACTGGCAAACTCCTACCAATCTACACAACGCGTGCATAACTTGTTAGAATGATTCAAACTCATACCAGCGGTCGAGCCACCGTTGCATAATGCACAGACACTGTGCCGCGACTTTGCGACCATCTCCGTCGGAACTAAGGTACGGAGCAGATCTGGCATCGAGCTGCAGGACAAAGTCGCGAAATCTGGGGAACTTGGCCAAGGTGACATCGGGCTAGTACAATCACTCCCCGGTCCGTTTGGCTTCAGCCGTCCCTACGAACGTGCATTAGCACCTCGGGAAGCCGTTAGATCAGCCCAGGTACCTCCAAGTCCTTCATCGTCATCACATCATCACATCACAAGTAGGTAACCAACTACCCCGTGCGTAACACCGTCTTGTCGCGCAAAAATGTAAATAGTCTATAGTGTTTCCCTGATCCAGCGTCCAAGTCTCTATGAAGTACATAAAACAAACAGGCCAGCGTCTTGTGTTCCCATAATGCCTGCTACCTGCTTTCCGTGTTTCGAAAGCCTCAGCAACGTTTCCTGCCAAACGCCCTTCCCTTGAATATCGTGCAGACAATGTCCATCATCATAAGGTAACCGACCGCCAGTCTATTTCGAACTTGAACAAATGAAAAGAGTCGAGGGAATCAATAAGGAAAACGAGTAAGAGCCAAGAGATAACCGTTCCAAAGATGCTCCGTCAAGGAGTGTATATGCCCCCACGCGTCATAGATGCTGCGGTAGGTATTAGGCGACGGAGAGCATGCAATTCCGAGTCCATGCAATTTTGTTATATGTCAATAGCGAATTCGGTCCAAAAAGCACAAGAGAACAAATGCGCCGCAAAAGGTTCCATACCCGAAAACGGGTTCATGTATCACAAATACAGGGTATCATTGTTGAGCATTCGGGCCCTCAACATGGCACAATTCCGCAATCCCTGCAGACGGCTGACCAGCCACCTAGGCCATGTTGACCAGTCCAGGCTCGGTGCTCTGGGGGCGTCGCATGTGAGGGGCACCATAGTACATCTGGTTCATGGATGGGTTGGAGGGATAGGCCTCGGGATCGGGGTAGACGTAGCTGCCACCATTCTGCGAAGGCGACGCCACATTAGAGGGCGACTGCCATCCGACGTTGGCCATATGGGGGCTGTTGTTGGCACTGCCGGTACCATTCGCCTGGTGTTGCTCCAGGCTGGGTTCAAGAGTTGGGGGCGGGCCATAGCTGGTAGGATGGGAAGTAGGGCGGATGGCGTTGTAGGCACCCGCAGAAGTGGCAATGGGGCTACCGACGCGCATGTGCACGGGAAGAGAGCCGGTTTGCTGGAGGTAGGCAAAGTCGTTGTGACGAGGCATGCCACCACTCATGTCGACGCTGGGAGACATGGACATGGTGCGCTGGTTAGGCGAGGGCGTCGTAAGAGGAGAACCATGGCTGGACATGTGGTCTCCCTCGGATCGAGTTTGCGCCATGCCCTTGGTTTTGGAAGCCGCAAGAGCAGCCGCCGTGGCAGCAGCAGCCTCTTCGATGGTGCCACTGTGGTGGTTCTGGTGGCGAGTAAGGGTGGTTCGACGGGTAAAGGTCTTCTGGCAGTCGGCGTAGGGGCATTTGTAAGGTCGCTTGCCAGAGTGCGTTCTTCGGTGACGCGCAAGGGAGCTGCTGTCGCTGAAAGGCTGCTCAAAATGTCAGCGTCGTTCGCAAAGAATTCAAGAGTGAGTGACGAACCTTGGCGCATGTTTCGCAGTGGTGGGGCTTCTCGCCTGTATGTACACGCTGGTGGACAGTCAAGGCGGATCTTTGAATGAACTGCTTTCCACAGTTGGGCCAGTCGCAAACGTGAGGACGGACACCACTGTGAATGCGCTCTGTTTTCGTTAGTCTGCTTTCATAGACATCAGAGTGTTGGTGTTCTTACCGTGCCGAGCGAGATCGCTTCGTCGCGCGAACCCCTTTCCGCAAGTGCTGCACGGGTAGGCCTTGACGGGCTGTTGAGGCTGGGGTTGGTGCTGCTGCTGAGGGATGTGCTGCATCTGCATATTAGGCATGCCCATATTAGGCATATCCGGGTACCCAGAGAGCTGCATGGCTGTGGGCATGGGATTAGGGATGTGCACGGGTGCCTGCATTGCAGATGGTGAAGGGTATGACCGAGCAATGTTGTGAGGAGTAGAGTATTGGGAGTGTTCGGAGCCGTGGGGGGACACTGATCGCTCCATGACTGGGTCTTTAACGAGATGATGTTGATCGATGAGACCGTTTTGAAGTTGTTGCATTTGACCGGCTTTCTTGTTCAGCATGTTTGTAATGTCCATAACCTCCGTAGGGGCTGGTGATCGCATGCCGTTCATGATTGACATCTGGGCGAATGGCTTGGTAGATGGCGTTTAAAAGGAGATTAGAGTTGTCGGCGTCTAAGATTGCAATGTTAGAACAAATGTTAATGTTTCGGAAAATAATGAGCGCTCAAAGTGAAGCCGAAATAACAACACAAACAACCCCCCTTGCGGTGGCGGTGGCATATGCATCGCGCCCGACGAACCGCTGGGGTTAGTTGTTCAGGGAGAAGAGGTGTGTTGTTGCAGATCACAAAGGGAGAGGAACAAAGAACTGAAAGTTTCCAAAGAAGCCGACATACCTATGACGCGAAGTTGCGTGTACGTGTCAACGTGATGCCTTTGTTGGCGAGGGAGAGACGGGTCGGCCGGCGACACGAGAAGGGTTGCCAAATAATTCTTGGGTGACGCGAACTTGTCAAGTCGTCTTGTGGCGTCTGAAGAAGATTGCCAGAATTTTTTTCTTAACCCCGGCTTGCCGACTAGCGGGTGAAGCAAGGTTGATCCGTCACAGGCGGAAGTTGAAGATGCAGCTGGCGCAAAAGGTTTCAACCAGCTCTGATTCACGTACGAACAGTGACGTTTGTCGCGATGCGGGATCTCAACGTCGACAGTGAGAAGGGGATGGGATCTCAGAGTGGTCTGTTCACGATGCTAAATGCAGGTACGGCGGAAGGTCAGCCACAGTCACGGAGTGGTCAAGTTCCAAGACGCAGACGAGACGGTGAAATATGATCCAAGTCGTGCTGAAAGAGAGACAAAGCAATGATGATCGGGCCGTGGAAGATGTCCTTGGAATGTGATCGAGGGGAAACGAGGCGAGGGGAGGGGGTAGTAGATGTTTGGCTCGAGGTGAGGTAGGGGCCAAGCATTTAATAAGTCCCCGTCAGGTATTGGGCTCCCGTCCTCGGGTCCCCCTGTGTGTTGGTGTGTTGGTTGGGTGAGTGTGAGCGACGGTGTGGGAGAGGGCGTGGGCGTGGGCGTGGGAGTGAGAATTGAGTCCCGTACGGTACGCGGGACTCGACAAGGCAAGCCCGCTGTGGCCGTGAAGTGGAGGCCCCGAAGAAAAAAATCTCCCAGGGCCCAGGACAGGGATCGTGAGGCGGAGGAGGGAAGGAGGGAAGGAGGGAGTGAAATAGCGGGACTTTAAAGCGCGGCCGTGCAAACCAACCGACGGCGCGACGGAGCAGGGATCAAACGACGGTAATGCAGAGGAGAGGTCTACTCCGTATTGAGTGCAGAGTGCGGGAGAGAAGAGAAAGAGGCAGAGGCAGCAGGAGGGTGCGTGCGTAGTTTGCGTTTGCGAGGTGCATCCGTCGACTCGAAAATGAGGAAATCAAGATTTTACATACCGTGTGTTGCAGTCGGCAGGATTTGTGAGGGGGGGGAGAGTTTGTGCAGGCAAGGAAAAAAAAAATGTGCTGGCGGGAGCTTGTTTGCCTGTCGGTGGAGGATCTCGTTTTGAAATTTTGGTTCGATGCGGCAGATCTCTGCAGAAGGAGAGCCCGGGACGGCGGTGACTTGGGTCAAGCACAAGCACAATCACAAGCACGGGACTAGGAGTGGCAGGTGGCTAACAGCTGACCGTTGAAGAGGTTGATGTTAAGGAGAACGGGATGCGAGGCGAGGGATCGATACCGAAGAGCAAGGGCAACGAGCAAAGAGGCAAAAGAGAATGACGATACGATACGATGAGGATAGATGTCTTTGAATCACGGGCAGGGCAGGAGCTTGGGACAAATCGCGGCTGGGGGGAGGGAGTCCCGGCACTATTATAATTAAGAAGAGAGCGCGACACAGAAAACGCAGCCAGCTCAGCGCAACGCTGCGCGGGTGGGGAGGGGAGCGAAGCGGGAGGTGGGTGGAGGGTGGGTGTGAGATTTGGGAATTTGGGATTTGGGAAGCAAAAAGAAGACACATGAAATGCTCTCATCAATGGGGGAATCAAAAGAAGTGGGCGTGGACAGTTGGCTAAAAGGGAGGGTGTGTGGGCAAAGAAATTTGCAAGAGTGAGTTGAGTGACGGGATACGTATTAGACTAATAAGCAGCAGTCAGAATAGCAGCCTACCGAGTACATGATACAGTAGGTAGGCAGTGGCAGGCAGGTACCTTAGCAACTTGCCTACGGAGTACCTGGCTTTGCTGGCCTACTGCTACCTGACAAGAGATGAGGGACCCTCCACTCTTACGGCCTCACCCCTTGTTTGTTTGGTTGTTTGATCTGTTTGCTTGGAGGAGAAAGACTCGGAGCCCGTCCCCTTCCCCGTCCCCTTCCATCATGTGGGTTTGGCTGGGCTGGGCTGGTTGGCTGGCTGGCTACTGCGTACACCGCGCTGTCTTGGCCTGGATAGGCTTCCGTTTGATTCAAGAGTCATCCCTCTGCGCCAGAGGGAAATGACCCTGTCTATTCAGACGAACGGGTGGCCACCATCCGAGCGAATGGGTGGTGCGTCGACTGATGGAGATCACTGCAGAATGGAGACGCCTGAAATGGAGGATGGAGGATGGAGGATGTGATGATGAGAGGAGAGAAAGGAGAAGGAGAACGCAAGAGGCCACCTTCAGCCACTTTGCACCGTTTCGCAAGACGGGTAACTTCTCACAGTGTCCCACAGTGCCGGACAGTACATCCCTTGCCGAGTTCTCATGCATTCTTCTATTCAGCTTCTGTTTACGAATACCTTGCATGGCAGGTATTTGTTTGCATTGCCATTGGTATTGGCATTGGCATTGGCATTGCGCCCCTCAAAAACGCCCAAACGCCAACGTTCTCCCCGGTTCGCCGCCCCGTCGACATGAAAGAACGAGTTGACCACCATTCCTAGAGCAGCAGGGCGAGTAGAGACGGTCACCTCAAGGGGAAGTGTACATCTCCGTTACGGGTCTCGCGGAGCCTGGCTTCAACCCAAAAAGGTACCGTCGTCGACTCAAAGGGCGGGGACCGATGAGTGACAATGCTGGTCATTAGGACCAGCTGGCGGTCCTGCTCATCTTCCCAGACAAACCACCCATGGCCCGTGGATGGCATGAGGCTGGCTTTTGGGGGGAGAGGAAGAGGGAGGGCAGGGGGGGAGCCACCCCGGTCAAGGCCTGCAGGCAAACATGACGCAGGCCTGACCCTGTCAGCCTGGTACGTCGGCCGTCGTACCTCTTATTTTGTGAGCTGAGTGGGCGACATGATGCTGGTGATGTGAGTTGCGAGTGGACGCCTCTTTGTCTCCAGCAATGCTGCTCGGTATTAAGTAGGGGGCCATATGGCGCGGCGGGACGTTTGGTGGTTGGTTCCAGTTTGATTTAATGCGGCGGCGATACATGAGGAATACGAGACGGGTGTAAGCCATACATAGTAGTGACCAGGGAGGATTGGGCGAGAGGAGGAGGAGCAATCAGCCATCGAGGCGTCTATTGTGCTACGTACCAACAAGAAGGAAGGATTCCGTCGAGGCTGGACCATTCGCCGTGTCGTTTGCCTGTGGCCATGCTTTACCGTGCGATGCCGTGCCGTGGTGTGTTGTATCGCGTCGTGTCCTATCCTATCCTGCCCGCCATGTGCCCCGTTGGTTACATGTACTTCGTAATATACGATGCGATTGTGAGATGCCGCTTTCCAATGCATGCACGCGCTTCAAAGGGTCTCACCCTTTATTGGCCTCTGATACCGTTTTCCTTTCCCTCGGGATGGCGAACAGGCCTCTCTCTGAACCCTCTGTCCCTCTCCCCTTCCCTCCTCTCACCCTCACGAGAGTTTTCGCTGTCAAACGAACCCCCATCCCATCCCCCATCCTATCCCATCCCATCCAGCTGGCAAACAACGGCAAGCCAGGTACCTTGAGATGCACAACGATCCCCCCTGTCTCGCTCCCAGTTAGCCAGGGCCGACGTCATGACACTCCTCCTCCCCCTGTAGGGCCGAGAGGGATGGCGTGTGCACCCCCAAGGCTCAAAGCCCAAAAGTGCCCAGGGCAATCAATGGGGCCGACATTTTGAGCGCAGCAGCGGAGTCTTGCCTGTCAGACCAGTCCTCCGAGTTCTGATGAGCCCCCGTCGCGGGTGGCAGATCTGTGGCTTCCAGAAGCCCTTTTGACTCCATCCTCCACATCCCTGTTTTCCGTCGTTGGTCAGGTCGCGTTGTCAAGTGTGGCTTGCCCTTTCTTACCTCACTCAGTCTCTCATTCTCTCCGTCTTCTTGGCAGCACGGCCACGTCTGGTGCGCATGCTTAAGGAACCTGGCCGACTCCAGATTGAGCGCTGCCATTGATCGCTGCTAATTTCGATTTTCCTTAGACCTTCCTCTACCATCACCTGCAACTGGTGTACTGGAAATCTCGGCGTGTGCGAATCGGCGGGACAAATCCCCGTCATCTAAGTGCCCCAGTTGACCGTAGGTAATTAACGACAGAGGTTTCTGGAAGGTGTATGATGCAATAAATCGACAGAAACGGACTCGTACATCGGTCATCTGATTGGAATTATTACCTACGTTGTACGGATTATCGTCCCAAAGACTCGGAGGGGGGCAACGCATCGCTCGCTTGCCTGAGGTGCCGCGTCGCGTAGCCACGAAGCTCAAAGAGACCCTGGTCGTTTTGGCCTTAGTAAGGTGTCTTGGGGCGTCCTTGGGGTGAGACTCGTCCTGTTCATACAACGTACTCCATACATAAATCTTGACAGGATAAATCAAGCTCTCGCTAATGCCTCGCTCATATTCCGTAGCACACACTCTGTACGGATGATGGGCCATGGCCCGGGGTATCGGATGAGATACCCCCTTCAGGGACATGGTAACGTTTGCATTTGCCTTCGCTATACCGTTATGTACCTATTGAGTGGTATTATGCCAAGGGTCATTGTGTTTTAATGCACGCAACACGCACATGTCTTCCGCTTGTGGTATGTTTGTTAACCGTCGCTACACATGGATCAGAAGGTCGCCCCAGAAAGTTTGGAAGCACGTCCAATCGGATCTGAGGCGGGTGACCTTGGGCACTACCGCGGTCACCTACTGAGACATCGAGTCGCTGTCGAGTCACGGTGAAGGAGTGACCCTGGAATGAGCCATGGCATCCAATAGGGCCGCGAGCCGCCGTGCACTGTGCGCGATACATGGGATCCGTCGGTACTTGACCCGTCCAGCTTCCTCACCTATCCCTTACAAGTACCTCCAAGGAGACGGCATCCCAGCTAAATCAACAGCAACAGCAACAGACAAAGACGCTGGTGATGAGCGTAGGTGGCTGGCATGTCTGCGGCATCGCGACACCCAAAGACCACAATAGGACTGGCAAACACAAGTTTGCGCCATGATGATGATTGTTCCCCGCGAGCTGTGCATTGTACGAGGGTACAAGGTCAGCAACACATGACCGCTCAGCAATCACAGTAGCATACGTGGTACAGCACTCGGCGTCATCGCAACCAGAGCAACAATCACACTCAAAAGACAGCCCAAGGAAAAGGTATTCTCCACCACATCACCCGCTAATTGATTAGTGCTAAGCCATTTTCTTTCAACTCCGACCAGGGGCGATGCAGAACAGAATAGATGGAAGCCAAAAAAGAGCGCGCCCCCTTCAGCAGCTGGCGACCTGGTACGAAGCACAGCCTAAAAAAAAATCGCGATGCAGGGGTGGCAAGCGGGCAGCTGACGTGTGGTTGGCTGTGTGGAGTGGCCCCCGGTGGCCAATGCATTAATCTGGGAAATTACGCTAGCTCGCCACGGAAGGTTTCTCGAAGGTTTCTGGAAGTTGGAACGCTGCCCAAAGCGCCCTTGCCCGGGAGTCCTGCCTCGTAACTTCCTGGCTCGTCTCATCCTGCTCTCCGTGCTTGCCGCAGGCACGTCGCAGGTTGCATATTGCGGGTTGCAGTTCCCCCCCAACCCACCTTCTTGTTACTTCTCTGCATCCATTTTGTACATACATACATGTGCTCCGTACAGAGAAGGTCCCTACGTAAAGTACAAGTACAGTGCCAAATTGCGACTTGGCATCGGCTACTCTCCAGGTTGTGCAGGCACAAAGTCCATCTTGGCCCGGCGTTTCCCAATCTCCCTTTACGGAGTACCGCCCTGCCCCATGAAAAATATCTCCCCCCTTCCAATCCAATTCAAATCCAAATCCAAATCCAAACCCCCATCTCCCATGAACCCTGCTTCCCTTTGTCCTTTTTAGCTTCAGGCCCTTGCCCGTTTTGTTCCTACATTCACGCCTCCCTCTCCGAGTCCCCAACGCAGTGGCCTAGCGCTCATGGCACAGGCACACAGACTACGGAGCACCTACGTAGGACACTGCTCCTAGGGCCCATCACCCGCCTGCCCCGTGCTGCGAGAAGCATAGATCACATCTATTGTTCTGACGGCCTTCGAGAAGCTGTCGTGCCGCCTCTCGACTTGGCTGGACTTGTCGATAGTGCTGCCACCGACCCTAGGGATCAAAGATTAGACAGTTGCGAGATGGGGAATGGCACGACGGTCGCCCTGGCTGATGCGTCTGGGGTGGACTGAGGCCCCGAATCTGCCCATCCCCCAACTCATCCCCCCAAGACCAGCCTCACCGTGATGGGCGATTTGATCGAGTAACAGAGGCCATCCCTTCAAGTCATCCATGCAGACCTCGTCTTGTGGGTTGCGGCTCCGGGACGGCTCCCCCTCCCACGACAGCTGTTATTATTACATGCTAGGTACGTACTATGTACTGGACGCTCCATGCGCCGATTCTTACTGACCTCCACGAGACAACCTCCAGGTCCGCCAGGAGCGCGCAGGAGATGGTCCTTACCGGCTGGGGAAATCCTGGCCGTGCCGGCGCGGGAGACAAGGGTCGCTTCCCGGAAGAGCAGGCATCATGCCTCAATATGCCCGACCATCGTCTTACGACTCGGGGGAGGTGAGCCATAGGTGACCAAAAAGGGGGACATCGGTCTGGAAACCACTCAAACAGACCACCAAACTCTTGAAAGTGCTCGTCACCCATTACCGATACTGCGTGCCATATCATTACGTCTCGACGTGCAGTCAACATGCATGTTTGCTATGCACTCGGTCAAGCCCTGTCCTAGATTTTTGGTCCCCCTTCGCTACTCTCGCGAGTTCGTTGGTCAGGACCGACGCCTCCGCATATTTCAATAAGCCCAGACTGCTTTACCAAGCCTATTGTCATGAATCTTGGCGGCGCCCCTAACCGTGTGTGGCTGGGAGGTTATCCAATCACCTTTTTACGCCCTCCAAACGAGTTTAACGCGCCCCTCCCCTCCTTCGAAGCGTCCTTCTAGAAATTCTGCGCACGTACCGACGCCCATCAACCGCCACCAAGGCGTCAATAAGGAATAGATGCTGCTGCACGTCCTTTCACTTACATGGCAACAATACGATGGCCAGGGAGGCTCCCCCACCAACCTCGATTCTGTCAGTGAACGGATGCTTCACTGACCTTTCATAACCGTCGTCCCGTCACCCGCACTTCAGCTTCGGCCAAGGCGATGCGCCGGCGCCTTCAACAAAGACTTGGGGCCCCTGCGTAAGCCAAATCAAAAGAGGGCCAGCAACAATGCCAATCCGCCCTGGAAGCTATTTTTGTCCCAATAGGGCAATTGCCTTGGAGCATTGATGAAACTCTTGACATTAAGTGCCTGCTTAGCTCGTCCTCCATCGCTAACGGGCTGCCACTTGCACAGGGCCAAGATACAGTAAGACGCATCCCAGCGCCCAGCAGTCCTTTCACTGATTATCTCTGCCAACGGGTGCTGCGCTATGGTCCAGGAACGGTTGCGACAAACGAACAGGGCTATAGGTGATGACTGGCCCTGGAACAATCCTACGGTTCGCCGCATCACCAAGCTTCCGCCGTGGAGACAGCAGAAAGAGTGAGATGAGGGACGGGTAGGGGCTCCCGGCAGGATGTTACGCAGTAAGGATAGTTATCTGGGTAAGGGAGCTGGGGACAAGGGCGAGGATGGCACCGAGGGCGGGCGGCGGGTGGCTCATGGACAAACAGCCATTCTGGGCAACTTGGCCATGGCTTCCGGCTGTTGCAACGCCATTGCGACGTCCATGTCGATCCTATCCGAGCTTCGCACTACCTTGCGAGCTGGATGATTTTGCTGGATCCAATTCTTTGCTGCCCAAAGCTCTCTGGAAACAAACGAGCGTCCAGATCGTGGAGCGGGCGCTTGTCGCGAACTGCATCACACAGGTGATCGGCAACAACATTGCGTCTTTCCCCAAGATTGAAAATGAATGCACGAAACCGTCTGGATCAGGACCGAGTGCAGCACCTCATCCAGGCCCCCCAGTCTATTGAGCGATCTGTTTGGCTGCCGCGAGTGCCATGATCCGACATCCAAGCCTGTATGCAAGTCGCCGGACGAAATACTCAGCTGGCGCTGATCGCGGGTCTCTTTGATTCTTCCTGCCGTATTCTGCCTACCAGCCTCAATTTGTTCATGCAAGCCCTCTTAACAGTGCCGCCAATAGCACATATCAGACGCCCCTTCATCCATTTTTGCCCGCCGCAGGCCAACCTCGAGACGCTTCGACCAACCGGGAGCCAAACCGTCACAATGCAGGCCCCAGGATTCCCACTCGGACCAACATCAGCGACTGGAACAAGCTCCGAGTCGCTGACGGGCATTTCCGCTCAGTGGCCCATGAAACAATTAATGGAAGTTTTCTAGAAGCAGTGGGTAAGACACCTGCAAGGAGGGCCCGCCTCGAAAATACGGAGTACTGCACCTTCTTCTCAGGGCTACGACGTACGGATACACATTGCCTTCGATGCGTCGACAGGGATGACCTGGACCCATGGCTGCCACGAGGATTCCTCGATGCCGGCAGGAGCCTTTGCTTCTGTCGCGATAACCTCATCGCTTGCACCCTCCCTCGGATGCAGCGCTAACAGCAAACAGCGCCTCGAAGGGCGGTGGTTACTGACTACCCCTTCTCTGAAGGAGGAACGCGGATGATGGAGGCAATATGGTGAGATGACCAGCGGCTTTGTCTTCCTGCATCGGGAGACAAAGGCGAGAAAGGCCGCCCCGCGTTGTGCTGCGTTGGCAACCATGCCACATTTCAGCCCTCAGCACACCTCTTTCGGATTTACACGGCGCTATCCTCAGGTAAGGTGGGGGAGAATTCAAGGCAGACGACAATAAGCAATTTCATGAATGCGATGAAAGAGCAAAAGTGTCCGTCGAGATGAAAGAGCATTGACTCTTAGGGTCAGGTGGTGTGTACACCAGTGAGATTGCTCCGTCTCCCAATTTCAGCCCTCTCTCCACGCATCTGGGCTGAGATTGCCGTCGGTGCTGTTTGAGGACACAAGCCTAGTGCAGAGAGCATGTCTCAGAACTGTGACCGTTGTGATGCGCCCGGGGCCCTGACAGCTGAAGGCAATGCGGAGCAGGGGAGGGGCGCGTATACGAAAAGCAGACATAACCTGGTCCTGGGCATGGCACCGGCGAGCGTTCCTACAAGTACATGTGTACTCCGGTATGTGCAAGCAGAGACAGGTGCCTATGCTTGGCATACTTGCTTAATATGCCTGATGGATGGAATCTGTTTTGGCCATGCCGGTTGATAGAGGATGGATGGGGATCCAGTTCGGCATCTTCCCAGGGCCATTCGTCCATGGGCATGAGTGTGTTCTCCAGATATCACTCCCAACACTGGTGCCATGTACTGGCCAAAGAGCTCTGAGCCGCCGCAGACGGGACACTTTGACAAGCTGCCCCGTGTTAATTCATGTGGTATAAGCCATAAAGTCTCGTTGATACTCAGATAACGAGCACGTCCGATACAACCTCATTGTCGGTGAAGGCAAAGCCAGCGCAAGGCCACGGATGATGATCAAAAGACCCGCCCTCGCTCCATTTCAGATCTTCAGAGAACCCGATCTACACCGATAGGATTCTGTCTTCTCGTCCTTGACCGTCGGTTGCGGCCATGCGGCCCCGGGTGGGAACCGTGATCGGGAGAGGCCCTGAAGGAGCATGAGCGAGTAATTGAACACACGACGCATTACGTTGCCCGATTGTCCATTGCCACACCGGCAGCTCACTGAAGGCAGCGCAGCCTGAGACACAACCCAGTGGCCAACGGGTGCTGCACGACGTAAAGAGGATGGGTAAATGGAGATGAATTCAGATGTGGAAAGGCCGTGTGGAGCTCATTAATTGAGTCGATTTGGTGTCTGTCATCTTTTCAGAGACACTTGAGTGAGACGCTCAACTATTTTTTTTACTTTTTTCGAAGTTCTTGCTCGAGATGGCAGATTCTTCCCGCTACTTTCCAACGGCGGTGCGGTGGCGGCGCGTGCACGGGGAAGGGAAGGAAAGGGAGGGGAAGATTTCGAGATGCGATGAGATTGCTTTTGCTTTTTTTACTCCCGTGTCTTGACTTAGATGCGTTGATTGTACATGTAATGAGCTCGGGCACCTGTGCCTGTGCTGCATGAGGTACCTCCAGACATCTTATCCCGTACGAGGTACCTATTACCTTGTACCAGGGAGAAGGAGACAGAGGGGGGTGCTCGAATCTCGTCAGATGCAGCGTCGGCGGCAC
>JALNIO010002149.1:109937-121426 GCA_023509875.1 Rugonectria rugulosa | reverse complement strand
TTTTTTTTTTTTTTCCTTTGCTTTTCTCCCCCGTTCTTTTCTTTGTTTCCTCCCTTCCCCCCAAGCCACATACGAGGGGTTATCTACCTATCCCGCAAGTGTGCAAACAGCGGTAAAGAAGATGGCGGTCAAGAATGATTGCTTGACGTGATACCTCAAAGTCGCATTTCCACCGGAAAACGCGGGTTTTGACAGCTAATAAACCAAACCTCGACCGCCTTCTCATGCCACCACCCACGCCCCCCCTCCCCTTCTCCCCGCGTCGACAGGGCAGATTGCTCGCGCATCGCTAATGCAGGTTATGATGCAACCCTGATGCTTTTTTGCTTCCCTCTCTCTTTTTTCGCAAGACACGTCGAAATGGAGGTGAAGGGATTGGGGCAAGTATGGCTTGCCTCTTGCGTGTATCTGACGCGGGAAAAGAGATGAGTGGCACTTTGCATCGGACCATTCAGATACCACACATTTTTCGAGCGCAACTTTGCGTCGGCTGTTTCGGCTATCGAGTCGGATCCGGCGGAATAGTTTTTGGGGACTTTTTTCATGGTAAAAATAAAGAAAAGAGGCGGTCTAATAAGTCTACCCTACAGTAATCTTGATGACATTCGAGGAGCTGACGGTAAATGTTTCTTTCACGTAGCCTATCGTCACGTCACCTTGTCACGTACATCGACTAAAATATCGTAAACATTTTAGCCGTCTATTTGAAGATTGGTTAGCTGGCAAACGGGATGTTCAAGGCCAACTGTAGTTGATTCAAGGTATCATTGCGGTTTAAAATCGAAGAGACTAGTGCACCTGTCACAATTCCACCATGCTACGTACATCCCAAAGGCCACCAGAAAAAAACAGTTAAAATTTCACGCCATCACCTGTCATGAAATTGATTCACCACCTAGGCTGATCACGCTCGACAGCTGGCGTTTCAATGGTATGCTCGTCGCCAAACGGGTCGTCGTCATCATGTTCCTGAACCGACAGTGGCGTAGGTCGGGGAGGCTGTGGAGGTGGCTGTGAGTGAGCGGGCTTTGATAGGGACGGAGGTCGCGGGGGTGCGGCAGGCTTCGACGAGATGCTCAAGTCGGCTAGGTCGTGGGCGTGAGACTTTGCAGGAGACTCGCCCGGCTGGGCCATGGTCTCCTTGCCCTTCTGAGCCATCACTGCAAGCTTGTTAGTTTCGTACCCGGGAACGGGGAGGTAGTTGTGACATGCTTCTATAGAGATGAGCCTGTTCGGCGAGTTCATCGTCGGAATCGCTGTCGGCGTCAATGGACCTGTCGAGTTGCTCAAATGTCATGAGCGCATTGACAAGCTCGTCGTTGGCGTGAAGCAGGCCGCCCAGCCATTGCTCGTCTTCGACGTGGTGAATCTATGGTGCGTTAGTCGCATATGTGCTGTAAGACGGGACGGATACATACATATCGCAGGACCTTTCGACGCAAGAGTTTACTAGCTTCGAACTGTTCCAAGGCCGCATGATTCTCCGAAACACGCTCCCTCTCACGGTTGATGCTTTGGATGGCGTTCAGCAGATTTGTCGCAGTAATGGATGAGTCTGCAATGACCGATTTCATCTGCTCCTTCTCCGCCTCTAGGCTAAAGGGCCTTCGCTTGCCCTTCGTCTTGTCCTTCTTCTTGTCTTTTGAGGAGCCAAAGAAGGAACCTGACGTAGAAGCAGACTTGGCATGGTTGATCAGCGGAGGTGCTGGCTGGTTCGAAGGACCTCCAGCACGTTGAGTAGCCCGTCTGGCTTCTTCATCCTCATCATCCACAAAGGGGTTCTCCTCGGTTTCCTTGAGAACCCTTGACCTCTCTTGGGTCACAGCGACCTTTCTCTTGGGCAATTCCTGAAACGAACGTTAACTCGACTCAATCGTATCAGTCAGTTGACTGACCTTGTGCAGCCTGGCGATCCGATCCAACCCTGGAGTTCCCGCATACTGAGACCAGCTTGCAAACAACTCTCTGCACTTCTTCTTCACTGCGGGGTCCGACAATGACTCAGTCCCGCAACATCGCAAACGCTCCAGCAGAGGTTCATCGGCAAAGGTGCGCTGGAAACGCTCACCGGCGTTCTGGATGAGGCCGTCCAGAAGGACCAGGGCCCGGATCTGCCGATGCACATTTCCGTATTTGAGCTTCTTGCGAATGGCACGGGCAGCTTCAGTTGGACCCGAGGCCTGGAGTTTGATGACCTCGACGAGATCGGGGATGCCACTAAGATCCTCTTCCTCGTATGACTCTGAGGTGAGATTCTCGATGGTGACGGTCACCGCCGAGTAGGGCTTCTTCTGTTCGGGTGTTAGCGGGTGAGGTATCGCTGAGAGAAGGACGAGCAGGAATATGAGGTGTTGGTCGGCAGGGTAAATAGCTCAGTCGGGAAGGTTCGTGTAAACCCGGGATGGCCTCCATGCAGAGCACCCATTCTGTCAGGTATGACGTACTTGTTGGAACATGCTCATACCGCGTCAAAGACGGTTGTGGCTGGGCAAGATGTCGCTGAGAGGATACGTAGTAGAGGTGGCAATCGTGGACTCCAAGGATGATGCTATCTCGAGTTGCTTGCAGGGCACGTGGGAGCTTCTAGATGGGTGTTTCGCGTGATAGGTGATAGCGGGGTAGTTGCGGGTTGAGTCAAGTGAAGCGGCTGTAGGAAGAAGGAGTATGAGAGAGGTGGTAATAAGGCAGCCGCGCTTGGAGAAAATGAGAGCGACAACCTCGCGACTGAGCTTAGGATATTGGGCGCGAACAGACAGCTTGGGTCGAGGAGCAACTGAGCTGGTGACAACAGATGTCGTCTTGGTGGGGTTGGAAGGCGATGCGACGCGGGGCCTGCTCTTTGCTTCTACGCGGCTACAGCTCCTGTTACGGAGCAGGTGCTGTTTGGAGTTGCACGCATAAGGTACGGAGTACTGCCTGACGTAGTGTGGAGCTCACTAATTGCGTGTATGTGCCAGTGGAATGAGGTACCTACGGCGGTATTGGTCAGTGGATGAACGACGTCGTTGGGGAGTTGTTCTCGGTCGGCAGCTCCCGTCGACCAGAACCCATCAAACTATATATGCTAAATTAGGTGAGTCAGTCACAGCTCGTACGAAATAGCAAATTCCTTGTCAGAGCACGGAGTAGCAGGGAGTCTCATTTTGAAACGTCGATCGTCATCATGTTCGTTCCTTGAATGAAAATCACTGAGCAGATGGAGAATGAGGGAGCATAAATCAGATAATACATTAGTACATACGTTTCATCATCTGGTACTGTATGCTCTTGAAATCAACTAGAAACCCGTCTTTGTCGGTTTTATCTGAGACCTGGGCTATGGTGGAAATAACTCGAAGCTATATCCCCGGTCTAGGATGATGAGATTGGGACCGGGATAACGCGAGAGTTACACGACCCCATGAGACTAATCACGTGGTCACAATGCTCAATGCTTGCATGTGAAGCCGTCAATTGAGAAGGGAGAGTTGGTTCAAGAAGGCCTTTTGACTCATTGTTGACTCAACTCAAGGTCATCAACATTCTAGTAGAATGCAGTGCTTCGTCTCTTTTTGGCAGCGGTTAGGCTGAGGCAGTGTCATGTAACCTCGCAACACTGCCCACGCTCCGACAGTAGGAAAGTATAGGTATGAGTCAAGTATGAACATATATATAAAGCCATGAAATCTCGCCTGTCTATAGTCTACTTGCTCTGGCACCATCATTTTAAACATCTTTCTCAGTCATGACATAGTGAATTTGAGATGCACCTTACCCTAGAGCTAAACCAGGAACCCGCACGCAATCGCCCCTCCCCCGCCTCCGCCATTGGCTCCCACCACCAAATTTGTTGTCTCAGCGACATCTTCTCTTGTGACTCATCAGAGCCTTTCTTCATTCTTCAACTCTCGATACCTTGTCGCGACCACGCAGTTATCGTAACGAAGCAATTGCGATCAGATACACTGGGAAAAGCATGGGTTCTTCAGGACCAACCCTCCCCGAGGAGGGCAAGCGCAACATCCTTGTCACCAGCGCTCTGCCCTACGTGAACAACGTCCCTCATCTGGGCAACATCATCGGCAGTGTTCTCTCTGCCGACGTCTTTGCTCGCTTCTGCAAGGCCCGAGGCCACAATACTCTCTATGTTTGCGGCTCTGACGAGTACGGTACTGCCACCGAGACCAAGGCTCTCGAGGAGGGCCTCGAGCCTGCTGAGCTCTGCGCCAAGTACCATAAGATTCACAAGGAGATCTACGACTGGTTCCGAATTGACTTTGACGTTTTCGGCCGAACGCCCACAGAACAGCAGACTCAGATTGTCCAGCACATCTTCACCGATTTGTGGAAGAACGGATACATCGAGGAGCGTGAGACCACTCAGCCGTTCTGCCCCACCGAGGGCCATTCCAAGTTCCTCGCCGACCGATTTGTAGAGGGAGAGTGCAGCATCTGCCATGACCTCGGTGCTCGCGGAGATCAGTGCGATGCCTGCGGTTCTCTCCTAGATGCCTTTGAGCCCGAGAAGGAACCCAATACCGGCGACGACGACATCGAAACCAAGGCCACTGGCTGGCTTATCAACCCTCGCTGCAAACTGGACGGTGCGACCCCCGAGAAGCGAAGAACGAAACATTTATACCTGAAGTTGGATGCGCTCAAAGAGGAGCTCGTTGCATGGTTCAAAAAGAGTAGTACTGAGGGAGAATGGAGTCCCAACTGTACCGCCGTAACACAGGCTTGGATCGATAAGGGTCTGCTGCCTCGAGGCATCACACGAGATCTCAAATGGGGTGTCCCCATTCCCAAGGGACTTGAGGGCCTCAGCGACGAGGAGTATGCCAACAAGGTGTTTTATGTCTGGTTCGATGCTTGCATTGGCTATGTTTCCATTACCAAAACGTATACCGACCGTGAGGACCTCTCCGGTAACAACTGGGAGAAGTGGTGGAAGAACCCCGAGAATGTCAAGCTCTACCAGTTCATGGGCAAGGATAACATTCCGTAAGTAGAAGATCTGCGGTGTACTTTTGCTCCAAGGCGTCTTGCTGACATCTTTCAAGTTTCCACACCATCATCTTCCCTGCCTCGCAACTGGGAACCAATGATCACTGGACCAAGGTCCACAAGCTGTCCACCACCGAATACCTAAACTACGAGGGTGGCAAGTTCAGCAAGTCCAAGGGCGTTGGTGTCTTTGGAAACACCGCCAAGGAGACTGGCGTCGACCCTGATGTTTGGCGATACTATCTCCTGTCTCGCCGCCCCGAGTCCGCCGACTCTGAGTTCAAGTGGCAGGAGTTCATCGACGCCAACAACAATGACCTTTTGAAGAACCTTGGTAACTTGAACCAGCGTATCCTCAAGTTCTGTTCCGCGAAATTGGACGGAGTTGTTCCCGACTACACCAAGTACACTGATGAGCGTCTCGAGGAGCACAAGAAGGAAACCAATGAGGCCCTCGGGACCTACATCTCCAACCTCGAGGCCATCAAGCTTCGCGCCGGACTCTCCACCATTATGCACATTTCCGCCCTTGGTAACAAGCTCCTTCAGGACAGCAAGCTCAACAACCAGCTTCTTGCCGAGGAGCCCGACCGCTGTGCCGCCGTCATTGGTCTTGGCATCAACCACCTCCAGCTCCTCGCCAGCATCCTCTATCCCTATATGCCCTCCACATCCGAGGCCATTCTCAGCCAGATCGGCAGCCCTGGTCTCATTTCCGTCCCTGAGACTTGGTCTGGCGATATCATCAAGCCCGGACAAAAGATTGGCGAGCCTAAGCTCCTCTTCTCCCAGATTCCTGCTTCTCGGATCGACGAGTGGCGCGAGGCTTTTGGAGGCGAGGAGATTCGCAAGCAGAAGGCTCTTGAGGCCGAGAAGGCTGCTGCGAAGAAGGCGGCCAAGGAGAAGAAGAAGCAAAAGAAGTTGGCTCTTCGACAGGCCGAGAAGGAAGGAGAGTTCACCACCGCTGCTGAGCCATCTGTCGAGGCATCCGCCCCCGTCAAGGAGATCCAAAAGGAATAGATGGATAGACTCTTTTGTCCTCCCTATCACCGCTTGGGCGTTTTCGGGATGATACAGCCATGTGTCTGATACGACGAACCGTTTACGTCTTGTTTACGGTGAGGTGATATTGCAGGTAGAGAAGCGATACATAAAATTCAACATGAATGATGAGGAGTTTCGGCGGAGTTGAGATGTAAAAGTGGTCGAGGTTGGATTCTCAAATCAAGTGATGAGAGCAAGAGGGACTAGAAAGGGTTTCTAGACTTGTGTACAATGTGATATGGTTATCGGGTATTCCTATTGCAAGTACGTGTGACTTTCCCGTATGGAATTTTGACTGTATCAGTCGTGCCAACACCGAACTTGCGTGATATTTCCTTTGCTGGCTCACATGGCCACGGGCCGTGTGTGGCGGTGTGCCTTTGCATCTTGTACTCATCTATATCATCATGTCATCGAACGGCATCCGATGCTCTCAATATGCGCTCACGCATTATGGGTGTGAAACCCGGGTTAAGGCTGACATCTCCTTTCAACTACCAACTATAATTCTTACCAAGGGCTTAGTAGGTATGTTGACGTTACGGAGCCTATTTAGTACAGGGACAGGACCGTTTCTCGAACTCCTCTGTACTGCTTATGCATAGGGAGATGTTACGCGGAAGAATCTAGCCAGTTAATAGTGTCGCGAACGTCGAGAGCCTGTTGCTGTCTAAGTGAGTTGTGAGAAGCATGACTTGGTTTTATTATAAGAGTAGAGTGATGCTGTTTGTAAGAACCATGAAATACCGAAGCCGATAGCCCCCGAGTATCTCTTGTTTTAGAAATGCCGATATCCTGGTGATTTCGTATCCTGAATGGACCGAGCCTGTTGAAAGACCTGTTTCCCGTTTGAACTCCTTGTTGATGCACGCTGTTCATGATGAAATGGAACCTCCTAGCCAATCCCTGCCTCTTCTTCATTCACGTGTCAATCCGTTGGATGTAATTTTGTCTCACCGAACACATCCGCGCGGAAACCTGACAAATGACCACTCACTTCTGCTTCTTACCAGCAGCCCTCTCCTCTTCGCGCTTGGCGTAGATGCCGGCAGTAAAAGGATCCTCGTAACGTAGGGCAATGACGTAGACAATGTAGACCCAGAAGGTCAGAAGGATACCAGCGGGCTTGGCGAACCACAGAGCTGTAGCCAGGAAGCTCATGGTGGAGCCCCAGTACATGGGAGCGCCGGTGACGTTGAAGGGGAAGCCAGTGACTATCTCATCCATGAGGAAACCAAAGTAGTCGCCGAGGAAGGTTCCGGTGATGCCAAGGGCCCAAGTCGAAGTGATGACCAAGATGTTGCCCGTGGCGAAGAGAGCAACAGCAACTCCCTTGACAGCAGGGACATCGAGCAGAGGGTGCGAGGGCTGTTCGGAAATGGCATTCTTGTACAGGAAGTCACGAACCATACCAAGAGAGAAGATAGTGGCAGCGAGAGCATAGCAAGCGACCTGGGCGTTTCCGCCAAAGGCCTTTGTTAGGATTTTGTTGCGGTATTCTTTGCGAGGGACCGGAGGTTAGCTGTCATGGCTGCCAAGTGAGGGGTTGGATCGGCTATGTACCTTGACGAGCCACAATGCTTTACAAGGGGGATTGGAGTCAGCATGACATGCCGCCGGACGAGGGGAGCTCGATGACAGGACTCACTTCCAGAAGAGGGGATTAAAGCCAACGGAGAGGGCTGAGACTGAATACATGCAAAAGGACGAATTAGATTGAACCATTGTCTCTCGAGGTTTGAAGATGTGTTGGTGGTTGAAAGGTTCGAGACTGGAAGGATAAAGGGCAAAGCTACAGCTGGGCTACTTACTCAGCAAGCTCTGCTTGTCAAAGTCAATGTAGTTGACAATATCGTTCACAAAAGAGGCCATGTTGACGATGAATACGGATGGGTGATTCAATGGCAGTTGAGATGAGGGACTGAGAAGGTTGTGAAGTGAAGTCACTGAGACGAGCGAGTTGTTCACTTGAGGTTTCACGGAAAAAGGCCGGAAACTTTTGTAGACGAAGAGAGGAGAGATGTGAGAGAGAGGGAGAGGGAGAGGGAGAGGAAAGGAACGGATTAACTGCAGTGAAAGCTTTGTTGGGGAAAGTAGAGCAGGTAATAAAAGCGTTGGAGAGCAAGGAAGTACCTGGAGAACCCACTGTCACATGCGACTGCACATGGGAGACGGGGGAGATGGGGGAGATGGAAGTAAGTGGAAGGATGGGAAGGGAAAGAGCCCACCCGCGTCATAAGCTACAGGGCCCTAAGGATTGGGACTGTTTATTGCTACTGCTGTCCATGTCTGGGGCTAAGAAAATCCATTCCTCCTTATTATTGGAAGAGATTGGAAGAGATTGGAACAAAGGGTCGTAAACCTGGATAGCGTAATTCTAGGTATCAGTCAGTCGGGCTAGAGCAGAGCAAGACAGACCTCAAAGAGGTGCGTGTCTCAGATGAGCGACATTCTCTCATGCTTGGACTTGTGCCTGTGGCTAGGGTCTCGCCAGGAACCTCCATGGTACAAACTGGACACTTTAGCTCCTCACTTGCTCACTTGGGGTAAACAGGCAAGACGGGTTCCCGTGAGACATCCCCGCAAAGTGGCATACCTCATACCCTCAAGGTCCATTACGACGAATCTATCGAAGCCACTGTGCAAAGTACTCCGTAGGTATGGAGTACCTGTACCCGTACCTGTACCCGTACCTTGCGTCTCTTACCGCTCTGGCAAGGCCCAGGCCAGCGGCCTCACAGAACTAACCTCACTTTGGGGGCGCACAGAGAAGGCTGGTAACTTGGCTTGGCTGCGGGGATTTCTTCCCAAACTGCCTTTTCACATTTCCACACTCGTCAAATCATCAAAATCTCATTATCCCACGGCAACAACACGCAAGTGTCATGTCGTCTGTGGCTCAGATCGATGCTCATTCGTCATCCTCATCTCTGTGTGCTATAACCCTCAAACAAAACATCGTCTCTTTTGTCTATTGTTGCACAATGCGGCCATGCGCCACAGCACGCTGAACGCCCAATTCTCATCCGGGTTTTGGGCTCAACCCACAACCCTGTTCCAACGCCAAGACCAAAACGCCCAATAAATCGAGAACTCGAGCCAGTTGTCTGAGGTTCCTCGACGTCCTCAGCCATTCCTAACCTTTCCACAGTCACCCACCTTCTATAAATGGGTTTCACCAGATCATGACAACTGCCGCACTCCACTGCTCCTTACGTTCGACGATTTCTCGTCTTCTTCCCTGTCGTCTGGGTATCTTCTTCCTCTTCGTCTTGACCCTTCTTTAGATCCTCAGTCAATCCCCATTCTTCCTTGTCATACCAATCTTCTCCGTCCGACATATCCTGGTTCGGCCCCGAGTGTGCCTCTGCTTTTGACCAGTGCCACACCGTCTTTCGGAGCTTCTGCGCTCGAAGAAGACCTAGGTATAGTTTCCTGGCTCCGCGACACACCTCTTCCTGCTTTTGCACGTACAGCGCGAGCAGTCGCCGTACGTCCTCGGCCTCCCGATCTGGTAAACCAACATCCCTTTCTGGTTCCGTGCCTGGAGGCGCCAAAAACATGGGATGTATGAAGCTATCACCCAATCCCTCCATGACGGACCCATTTAGACTGCCATTGAGATGATGGTATGCTCCCGCGTTGCCGTCAACGCTGTGGGCTGCACTGGTGACTGCAGCCTCTTTGGCTCCGTTTTGTTTATGACTCGAAGCCTTCTCCTCTTCACGAGACTGTTGTTTCGCGCCTTCATCTTTCTCTGTTTTGCCTTCACCATCCTCTTGTTTTAGTGTCGGGACAGAGCTTGAGCCGTTGGTTTCTTTGGAATGGTTTGGATGAGCTTTGTCGGTTGACGACCCAATACCGTTTGGTTGTTCGACAACGTCTGCATCCGCCATGGAGACATCCGCGTCCTCGGTCGCACTGCTATCCGATTCGTGGGAACCCTTTGGCGCATCGCCAAGATGGTTCGCTTCGTTGAGGGCTTGCACGATGCCGTTCAATGCCAAGCCTGGAAGGGATTCATCTGTTGTGCTGGTGTGAGCTTGAGATAGACTCAGGAGATGGCGAGCGACGTGGTCGTCCGTGTATAGCTCGACATCCGACGATTGGACCATCATTTCGCAAGGTACCCATGTATGATCGCCGCACAGCGCAGTCAGGAGGTGCCGGACTTGCCAAAGCGACCAATTTTCTTTGCGCATGCTGTCGCCGCTTTGATCGACGAGTTCGTTTAGGGTTTTGGATAAAAATGGCTTCGAAAGGGTCGGGTGAGTTGGTAAACCGGTCACGGAAGTTAGGGGAGCAAGCAAGTCTGTTATGGTCAGCCGAGTTGCCATGGGCAGAATTGAATTTGTGGGTGACGTACGTTCTAGCTGGACGTTGGCGTAGGGATTTATTTCTGCAGCGAAAGCCTCCGCCTCTGCGACACGCTCATCGTCGTCGTCGCTATCGATTTCAAAGCCTTCATCGTCGATCAAGGGGGGATTGCGATAGATGATGGGTCGTCGGATTCCGCCGTACTCGACGAACTGCAGCGTGGTTAGCGATCTGACGCAAACAGACGAGCCGAATCGCAGGCGCGAGTGCTACCTCTTTGTAGGTGTTTGGACCGTCGTTTGGTACTAATTGTCCTTGGTGTGCGAAGCGAGCTCGCTTCTTCAGCTTGTTCCCTCGATTGCTGTAACTTTCGATCTCGGAGTCGGAATCTGACTCTGCAGGTAGGGCGTCAGTAACAAAGGTGCAGCGACGTCATTCGAGGGCCGACGCACCGTAGGATTTTCTCTTGAATGCTTTCTTCATTCCCGCTATTGTCTCCGAAAAGAGGACCTGCTGCGTCGCCATGATGGCTGTATTTCGGTGGTGTTGACAATCAACCCCAAAAACAAGAGAGAGACGGGATTGTGGGTGGAGAGAACGACCGCGGCAAGCCGATGCGGGCTGGAGCCCGGGGATCGTGAGTGTTTGTATCGGAGTGGAAAAGCTCGAATATAGATTCGCCGGTATCGGTAGGGCTGAGAGAAGTCGAGAATTTGGCCGCTCGAGGTGTTGTTGTGGTAAGCTGTCGTGGTTGCAATTTTCGCGGAGAGAGTGCTTGTGACGGGGAGAGAAGCTGGTAGCGCACCTCGCAAGTAGGTACCTACAGTAGAAAGTAGCGAGGCTGCCCGCCTTCCCATGACCCATGACCACATTTCTGCGCCCGTCCCAGCAAGAGCCAATCAAAAGTCAACATGTCGGTCATTTGTTTGGCCGGCCCGGCTCCAGGGGTGCGCTTTGGGGGATACGTAGACGTATTACGGAGCAGGTCATGTCTGGTAACCCCACTTTACGGAAGCGTTCCGTTTTGCACCCTCATTTAGGTAGAACACGGAACCGTTCTCCTGCAATCCTGTTCCTGAACCATCTCACTCACTCAGCCTTGCAGAAACTTGCACTTTTCTATTATTGAGCTTAGACCGATG
>JALNIO010002149.1:41085-99801 GCA_023509875.1 Rugonectria rugulosa | reverse complement strand
TGAGCGAGAAAAGTATCCTAGCTTTTTTCTTTTTATTCGTCGTTTTAGGTTGGCTGCGAGCCTGATATATTATGATGAGATAATGACTAGAGCAAATTGAGCATTCTTTTCTATGTACCATGAACAGCCTAAGCTGCAGAAACACGTTGAAGTAGATAGGTTTCAAAAGCATGTATTTGTCTCACGACATATCGTGCCTTTTCGTCTCTGCTTATTATGTATCAGTTGCATCACTTGCGCCAAGCCCTTGTCCTTTTTCTGTCCAATGTCCTCGCTGCTCAGATCCAAGTGGGAGATCAGTCTCCAACCAGAAGTCGCCTTCGGCTGTGACGTTCACTGTAAACCATAGTCAACGACGGTGTTAGGTCTTGAACTGATACCATCTCTCTTGGCTCGGTGTGATACGTCATCTCAGACGATTTTGATGAGACTACAAACCGCGCCCATGCTCGGTAGTCACCTAGTCAATGCCGACGCCATCCTAATGATCAGCCGCGCCGGCTATTCATTACCCCCATATCAGTTCAAAAATGGAGAGGAGAACGTGCTCAACGCTGATGATCATGACGGACGACCTGCAAAGAGACCGGTGTCTCGGACTCATCCCAGCCCCTAGGTTCAGGCTGACCTTGACGGTCGTGGAAGAAACGGCGTTTGAAGCTATTCGAACGGATCGTCCTGCTGCAGGGATATGGCTGGAAAGATAGGCTCATGTAATAAGTACTTTGCGTGATGCTAATTCTGCCGAGATTTCCGAATCTTGCGTCGAGAGATGGACGGACCTAACTAGTTCCTGGCCCAACCCTTGGGTAGCACGCAGTCGAGACACGCAATTCGTAGACTTCTACGCTGGATAACACTAAGAAACGAGCAAGCCGTTTTTGATACTCCAAGGTACCTGGTCTGACAGGTACTTGTAACACTTGGTGGCGTTTTATGCCTGCGGGAAATATCCCACTTTGACCATCTCTATCCTCTAGCCCGGACTCATTCCCACGGGCTGCTTCATCTTGTCCCTGAGTCTCTCGCCCTCATAGGAAGGAGAAAACCAACCGCTTCCCGGACATAAAACCGCAAATACCAATGCTACACCAAACTGCCTTGGGGTAGCATCTCGACGTTGTTAGAGTTCAGCCGCATGGCTGGAGCCGTTAAACTAGACGAGAATCACAAGGGGGGCGTATATGTTTCAAAGGAAAAACAAAGCTTTTTTCAAATCTCGGTCCGCGTTCAACCCGGAGATAATAATCATCAGAAAAATTAGCCTGGGCCCGTAAATGCATGTACGGGCGTTGCAACGTTGGCGCCAAGTTGAGGTTGGTGCTGGGGCCTTAGTCTTGCCGCGTTCCGTTGGCTAGGTGTCTAGTTTCTCGTGTTAGTTGGGTTTGGAAGAGCTTCGCTGATCTTCGGACATATCTTGGGAAGTACACGGTGATACTTACGCTTAGTTAGTTAGTCTGTGTGTCAGATTCCAAATACCGCGGCTAGAAGTGATATCCTCGGGAGATGCGGTAAGAGAACAGTAGCCTATTCTTGCTAGGGGCAGGCAATGATACTATTCAGAGGCCACTCGACCATGAAAGCAGTCAAACACATACACGTACACGTCATATGATACTTCAATACAAACAAGCTGCTCTTGTATACAATTATTATCTGGCAAGTAGTCTATATCCGTCTATCCAATTAGTACGTCGCTATTTTACCCCTATCTGTCCTATACATCCAACTTGGCAGGCTCTCCGACCTCGTATGTGCGTGTCACCTGGAACTATTAGCAAAAAAGACATCCCACAAAGTAAAATGCGAGTGGTACGAACCATGATGCCATCTTGGTGCGTACTACCACCTTCGCTGGTCGTGCTGCCAGCTCGGATGTCGTTCTTGAATCCGCTGTAGTCCTGCTTCTGAACAATGTGCTCCTCGCTAGAGTTATCTCCCAGATCAGTCATCATCTTGCGGTGTCGACTTCCACTTGCAATGCCTGAGCCGCCAATGGTTGCGAGTTGGTGTCCCCGGCTGTTGCTAGCGTAACCGCTCGACTTGTATCGCTCGCTGCTCCCCTTGCTCGAGCCGATCCAGCGAGACGCTGAGAATAGGGGCTTGATGGCGGCTGCGTTGACTGCAATGATGCCGACGAATGTCTCTCGGATAGCCCAGATGGTGCTCGTGTTGATTCCATTAATGTCCCGGAGACTTAGGACACATCGGAGAATGGTGGCTATCATGATGAAGACTCCAGAGCATAGGAGCGCGCCAATGATCAGCTTTCTTTGAATGTTCAACTTAACCTTCCAAAGAAGAGGAAGGGGGATTGCGACAATTATAGCATCAGTGCTACATGACGTATTAGCAGATGGCATCGTGGTAAGATGAAACGAGGCACAAAGGCCACAGATCATGAGAAGCTACTTACCAAATATTCAAAACCACAAGAGCAAGATAGTTGGCGACGGCCAAAGTGCATTGGTCTGCGTTCGGTTAGCGACACAGGATTATAGCCGTTGATCTATGTTGACTTACCTCCTGGGGGAGGATAGACCTGCCAGTTCTTCTGGACAGGAGTGCAGTGCCCCCAGATAACTATGATGATTATCATGTAGGCTAGTATCGTCAAATACTGCGTCCACTTGACAATCTTTTGCTGCTTCAAGCCGAGACTGCGTGTCACGTCAGCAACTGCGGCTCGACGAGGAAGAATGATAACCTACGTCATGCGAGAATAGAAGCACAGCATAGAGCCCTTGAGGCACCAGATGAGGGTCACATAAAAGTTCCAGCCGGCCAGAAGACACTTCGAACCAAGCTCTCTCCTCGCAATCTCCTTCTCGGAGAGGGCAGCGCCCATTTCCTTGGTGACTCCAATGTTTGTTCCATATTGTCCTAGCAAGGGTCAGCGGCATGGTTCCTTTCCTTTATTTTCCGAAAAAGCAAGACATCGAGCGGGTAAAGGGTTGCGGCAGTTGCGGTTGTGTGTGTGTGTGTTTTGGCCATCAAAAGCAATGTGTCGATCGTGTAAGAGGGTGGGCGTCTCTGTCTGTTGGTCCGATGCAAAAAGCAAGTCTCACCTATCAGCTCCAGCATGACAAGTTCACACTTGCATAAGGAAGGATTCGTCAGTGACATGCAATGGGTAATCAACAACAGTGCAGATTCAGTGAGAGTAGCTTACAGTCCAGAATACAAGAGCCAGCATCGCAAAATAGTCGTCTCCCTGCCAGTTCTTGAACCCAACCGTCTTCCAACGAGCGAAATACCGAAGCATCAGGACCAGTGCCCCGATGCCATACTCGGTCCAGGCTTCGGTCTGAAAGGGTGTCGCGGTCATGGTCAGTCTCAGATAGCCGAGAAGACCCTGAGATGGGAGGTTTCTTTTTTGGAGAGACGCCCGGACTCCGCGTTGGTCAAGATATCGGGAACACTGAGATGTTTATGCACCCTCGAAGAAGCTGGCAGGTAGCAAGAGGATTGATCGATCAGGCGACTCTCACGTTCACCACCGACTCACTTTCAGTGGTTTCGTTTCCAGTAGAACCATGCAGTCAGTATGAGGTGGGCCGAGAAGCTTGCATAAGGCAGGGAGTGCTGCGCGTCGAAAGATGCATGCATGCAGAAGAGCCGGTCGAACGAATTGGCCAAGTCCAAAGATGTCCAATGTGCGATATATTTGTCTACCAACACAGCGTCGCATTGCGGCTCCCCTGAGAAGATTGATTCGGCGACTCCTGCAACGTTTTGTTAATGCTTCAAGGATCCACGACCTTTGTGTACATGTACATGTATCACTGGGGTGTTGTTAATGGATACTCCCCGACAAGGATCCCATATGCATCACGAGTCAGTTGTAGTCGAGGCCGGGTCACTCCCGGAGGGGGCTAGGGGAGGCGGGGCTGCCTCCTGGCACACCCCGTACTGCCCTGAGAGATGCAGAAATCTATGTCTGGAAATCTCGGCACTGGGTGTGAAGAATCTGGGGTCCCCCAGTTGCTCGAGCTCTCTTGAGCCATTTAATAGGAGAACTGGGCGGAGATCAACGGGGCTCCCGAATATATGAAGTCGCCCAAAGCTCAACATGTGGCATCTCTGCACGTATGTGCTATACAACTATGAGCTGCAGCAAGTCCGCAGCCAACAGTAACCCCTCCATTTGGAAACCTCGGTCTCGGGAAATAGAGCACATGGCAATCATAACGGGCGAATCCAGAAACCAGGTGGAGGGTAGCACTGGGCTAAAACATGTTGGTAGCCGCCTCTGATGCATGACTAGTCTACTAGCCAAGCTGCCACGCCAGACGCTGACCGCAGTCCAGGATGGAACAGCAAGGGCTTGGTGTCTTGGGTACGGAGTAGCAGCTACTCCGTACAGCTACACCCATGCCCTGCCTAGTAGGTACTTAACCAGTGTTGGTTATGTTCAGGGACGGATCACTAGGCGTCGTCGTCCTCTGCGACGTTGATGGTGAAGATTAGGGGGATCATCGTCCTCCGATTGGACCCTTTGTGTGGTCTTGCGTGTCAACGTGATGCATGTTGGTCTAGGGAGTTGCAACAGCCTGCTCAGTTCCTCCTTTGGGTACAGTCCTTCCGGCCAGATGGGACAGAATGGCGTGTTTGCGGGTTTCACGAAGCTTTACGGTTGCAGCAGCTAGCGATGATAGCACCGCAGCTGGAGATCTCAATTTCGAGTGGCTCGACGGAATTGTTTGAGGCTGGGAATCCTAGAGGGTCAGGCTGTGTGGGAGGGCCCCGATGCTATAAGAAGCAATGTGATAGCCAACGTGCTCAGCAAAAGGCCATACATAGCTCTGCATTTTCATTAGCAACCCAAATCATTTCCCTTTTTCATCCTTACTCCAAGGTACTAATTTTCAGCCATGGCTAGCTTGGATACTTATGATTTCATCATCTGCGGGTAAGTCATCCTTGGACTCTCTGCTTAGATGTGATCGACGGTCCAACGTCACCGATTCTAATCATCTTCTTTTCCAGTGGTGGTACCGCCGGCTGTGTCGTTGCTTCACGACTTGCCGAGAACCCCAATCACAAAGTCCTCGTCATTGAGGCTGGCCAACACAATGAGCACCTGGAGAATGTGCACATGGTCGGAGGGTAAGTCTATCTAATTAAACTCATCTTGACTCAATACTGACTCTTTAACAGCTGGTCTCAGAATTTCGACAAGGAGACTGACTGGAATGTCATCTCTGAGAAACGAGACTCTGTCAACGGTCGCCAGGTGAAGCTCAGCCGAGGCAAGTTCCTTGGTGGCTGCTCGGGATGTAACGGCACCCTCGTCGTCAAAGGCATGAAGAGAGACTATGACGATTGGGACGTCCCCGGCTGGAGCGGTGATGACTTTTTTGCCTACATGAACAAGGTGAGTCGATGGACAGTCTACAACATGCCTCAACCCGGCATTGATGCCCGAGGTTAACGACGTCTCTTCAAGGCGGAAACATTCCACGGAAAGGAATGGTTCTCGGAAACAAAGGAAGCTCATGGGCACAGTGGTCCCCTGCACACTACCCCGCATGACCTTGCCCCCATCTCCAACCTCATCAAGGACTCCATGGTCTCCAAGGGACTACCTCTTGACCATGACATGTTTGCCCATGGAAACAACCCCCATGGTTGCGGTCACTCAATTCGAACCGTCTCCCCCGGCGGCCTCCGTACCACTGGTGCGGACTTCATCACCGGCGTGCCACCCAAGCCCAACCTTCACCTTCTGGTCGAAACCCATGTCGACAAGGTGATTATTAAGAAGGGCGCAAACGGCGAGCTCCAGGCCACTGGAGTTCGAGCCGTCAAGGCCGATGGCAGCGTCGTTGAATTGGAGGCTAAGAAGGAAGTCATCGTCAGCGGTGGAGCGTACTGCAGTCCCAACATCCTGAATCGCTCAGGAATTGGTGCCAAGGACGAGCTCGAGAAGCATGGCATCACCACTTTGGTAGACTTGCCTGGAGTTGGCAAGAACCTTCAAGATCATTTGATCGTCTTCATGTCAGAAGACCCAACCCCGCAACTTTACTTTCTGTAGCGTCGATCGCTAACCTTGAATAGTTTCTATGAGACGCTGAAGGCGGGGTTGACCAACGACCACCTTGTCTATCACGGCGACGCTTTTGCAAAGACTTATGAGCTCTGGAAGGAAAAGAAGGAGGGATTCCTTTCGACATTCCCCTTTGGCATCTTTGCTTATGCTCGTCTCGATGAGCGTCTCAAGGACTCAGAACTCTGGAAAAATGCGCCTCGTGCTGAGGGAAGAGACCCCATGGGCTTGACTCCATCGCAGCCTAACATTGAGTTCTTCACCACCGAATGCTATGGCGGTCCGAAACAATATGATCAGTTCCCCGTGGATAACAAGTATGCGTTCTCCATTATTGCCGAGCTGTTTGCTCCCAAATCACGAGGCTCTGTCACACTGCGAAACGCGGATCCATTGGCAGTCCCAGTCGTTGACTGCAATTATCTCTCCGATCCTCTGGATGTCGAGGTGCTTTCCGAGGCCTGCGCGTTCGCCAACGAGATCATCACGGAGGGAGAGGGCACAAAGGATATCGTACAGGGCTCCTGGCCCGCGGACCTGACTCATCACAAGCACACCAGCCGCGAAGACTGGAAGGAATACGTGAGGAACAACGCAACAACATGTAAGTCCATACGCACGTGGTGATTTTGACGCTGCTGACAATCTTGCAGGCTACCACGCTGCCGGAACCTGCACCATGGGCAAGGCATCTGATCCCAAGGCCGTGGTCGACGAGAAGCTGAGGGTGCTGGGTGTCAAGGGTCTGCGAGTAGCAGACTGCAGCATCATGCCCCTCCTCAACAGCGGCCACACGCAGATGCCAGCCTACGGCATTGGCGAGAAGTGTGCTGATCTGATCAGGGCCGCATGGGGGGAGGAAATTTCCGAGTTGACTGAGGGGATCTCCAAGCTGTGAAGTCTGTGCAGACAAGGGTCTGACCCCCTGAGGGTCGCGTAGTCGAGACGATACGGTTAATGTTTACCCAGCGCTTTGATTCCGTTAATATAAATCGACGATTCCATCGCGTAAGTAGTGTACCGAATATTGAAGCTGGAATAATGCAGTGGCTGAGTCGGGGTTACAAATTGTGCTTGTTTGATCGCCGTTGAGCCGAGCATGGGGAAATTTGGGTTGTGCAGAGAAGCTGCGGGGCTAGATCCGTGGCTAACCCAAAGTAGTTTAATGCTGAAGAGTAACCCTTGTCGTTCATCAATTAAAAACATGGGTTTTATCTTCTATGATTCGTCATATTTACTGTGATTCCACTTTAATGACCCGTTTATTCCATGGGCCGCTCCTTCCGGATCCCTGTTAGTCTACGGAATCAGTGGAATTGTGGAATTGTGGAATCGGCGGAATCAGGGGAAGGCACCCCAGACTCTTCCGAATGGGCAGGGGCCAATTCTCTCAGCTCCTCCAACTCCTCCAACGCCTCCAACGCCTCCAACTGCTCCAACTTTCGCAACTCGTAACTTGGTTCCGAGGTCTAAGCCCTACAAGTACCCAACGCTATAACCTGGTAAGTCAATCGTCACCGTTACAAGCCCCCGCTTAGTCAATGCTGATCAGGATGATCCAGGGGGGAGCATAGTCCCCATTATTTCCGTTACCTACAAGTATTCACTCGCTGCAGATCTTCCCTCAAGGCATCCAAATCCATCCAGACTCCATACCCAACACAGCAGGTGAGATCCCAAGCGAGCATCAGCACAGACTCGCCAGTTCCTGATGTTGCTGTGATGCATCTCAACTCAGAGTGAACTCGCTGCTCGTCCCTGTAAACGCCGAGATAGTCCCAAGGATGCTCTTCTTGTCTCCATAGTACTTGACACGGTACGTCCCAGAGTCATCCCGATCGCTCGACGTCTCCCAGGTAATGTCCACCTCGCTATATCCAAGCAGCGTGCTAGTCCTTCTCCAAGTGTACACCAAGAACCAATCCGCATCATCCCTGACCTGCTCCCACTCCCCATCGACCTTCTGCTCAATCGCTGCAAATGTCTCCTCTAGGCGCAGGTTGTTACGAGGGTTCGCTCCTTGGAATGTCACATTGACAACGTCGCCAAGCGAGTATTCCGAGTCAGGACTGGACAGCTCCTTTCCAAAGCTGGAGCCGATTGGCGCCAAGTCGTAGACGACTCCGGTGATGAACGAGAGGGAAACCTCACGGTTGTCGGGAGGCAAGGTTCCCTGGTCGGGGAGCTCGCTGGACTCTGGCGCCAGGTACCCAAGATTCGTTACTGTCAGATTGATGTAGGCATTCAGCTCATTTTGACCATACAGCGTCGATGCGCCCTCATATCGCTGCACGCTGTATTCCTCCTCTGTAGCCACGTAATGGGCGTACGTGTTCGCAGGTCCTCCCAATACGACAATAGGATCCTCGTCGAGGAAACTAGCAGCCTCTTCAGCAACCGCCTTGCGCCAACGACGGCCAGACATGGTAGTAGCCTCGCTCGGGCTAATTATTATTACCAATTGACCGACTCGCAGGGTCTGCACATCGACGATGTTAGGCGACCATGCATACGGCTCCGAGAGCTCACCGACGTCGAGGAGGATGGGCTTGGGCTCCTGGCACGCCTTTTGTTCCGCCGAGGGAGTCTTGAGCAGCCCCGAAACTGCAGCCCAGAAGGGGTTGTCGGAGCTGTCAGTGTCCCCCTGCGTTAGGTCGAGAACCCCTGGCCAATCCTTTGCGTCATGTTAGTATCCTGCCTGTAAGGGAATGGTGATGCACGAACTGTGGTTCCTCCTGCAAAGCCGTAGCCCAAGGCGCCAGGACAGGTCTTTGCGGCACTCCCGTTTGGTAATCGAAACTCGAAGTAGGACATGTTCTGGAAGAAGTGGAAGCTCTTGACGGTAGACCCGACAATGGGTGTTGCGGACGTGTCCAGGGAATCCTGTCTGTGTGAGTTTCGAGTCATCCATAAAAGGCCTTTTGCATGTACTCACGTAGGCTGCTCGAGCTCCGACGTACTGACGCCGGCCAATCTCGTAACAGCTTGAAACGCCAAGATCGAGCTTTCTAAACTCGGGTCCTCTACCATGGCAGGACTCGGCGAGGCCGTCTGCGCAGGTGCTGTTCTCAAGACTGCACATTTCCCCTGACCCGTCGTCGCACCAGGCCCCCAAGACGTTGGGAGTTGTGTCGCCCACGTTTGCCTGGGAAAATCCGGCTACGAAATCGTCGTCGGCAGAGTCATCATCCTTCATTGCGCTTTCGAACAGCCAGGCCGCAACACCTTTGTTATCCCCTGCGGCGTGAGTGTTGTTGCCAAGGAGACTTGTCCCATGCACAGGAAGCCATGTAAGCACGCCAATGTTCTTACTATCGGATGCTCGCTGGAACCGTAGCAGGGTGAGAGTAGTGTCAACTTCAGCAGTGTAGTTCGCACGTTCCTCTTCAGGGTTCTGCTCGTATGCCCATAGACTTCGATTGATGGCTGCATCGCTCACTTCCTCTGTGGCAACATCCAAATATCCCTAAAGACTGGTCAGTTTCACGATGCTGAAGAGGTCTTGTTTCTCACCTCCTCCAGGCTTTCATGGGCTCTCTGGATCGAGAGAACAGCGCCATCCACAATGGCTTGGTAGCTCTGGTCGTTGAACCCAAGAGTTGAGATCTGCGGCAGGAGATAGTTGAACCAGGCTCCGGGTCCAGCATGGGAGTGCGTTCCTGTGACCGCCACGTTATGCTGCGTGTACACGGAGTAATTGCTTCCCAGCGCTTCGAGCCCGTCCATGATTCCATATCTCAGAGCCGTGTCGCCAGACTGCGTGTCAAGCACCAGGTACACGAAGCGATCATCAGGGTTGTCGACATCTGCAACAATGAATGCTCGACTGTACAGACGTTGCCGAAGACCTGTTCCGGATTGATCCAGATCTGCGTATCCAGCAAACTTTCAAGCCTTCACGTTAGTCACCCAGTTACATTACGATGCAATCACGGGTAGGTGGACATACAAGAATCTCAACCTACAAAGGGTTAGTATCAACTGTATTTCTTTCCCTTTTAGCTTTGGTACTCACCACGGGACCAGTTATGTCAGCTTTACCAACACCGATCAAATATTTGTCTCCTGTTGAGGCTCTTTTCGAGAATCTACGCGGCTCCGACTCGGATCCAAAGGCGGCTGGGCTGGACAATACATGAGGAAGAAAGCCAAGAATGAGAATGAAGATGATAAAGAACGGAGTTCCTAGGATGGCAGGTGTGTGCCAGCGTCGAGCCATGGTAGGCTATTTTCTTTGAATCTCTGCCGAATCAGAGACAACTCAAATGGGATAGTCCTTTGGAACGCTCAGTCGTCCGCTTCAGACGACAACCTTTCCGGCAGCGAACCATATCGAGGAAACTTATCGCCTCTTATAGAATGATCTCGGCCTCATTATGGCACAAATGCATGGCCTATCATTACGTATCATGCTACGATTCGCTCTCTGCTAATCGAAAGAAAAAGGGTGATTCCCAGGGTCTGTATCTCGCAGACGCCGGCAGTACGTGGGGTACATTGGCCAATTCCCAGGCCACTGTAAACGAAATCTTCTCGCTTATCCAAGGAAACGGCATGTTCGTGATGCAACCTCACGTCACGAGGAGGGACGGAAGCGAGAGAACTGCGGGGAAGGGGCCTTTGAGGGTGTCGTGGGAGTCATGTGAAGTGCTCTCTTTGAGTATGCATGTCTTCGGACGATAATCTGCCGAGCTCTGCAGGCAATCAGATGGTTCCCGATCGCAGTTAGCATCTGCCGAGATGGCTCCAAAAATGGAAGCATTGTCCGTGTGCGCTAGATAAGGTCACATACAAACTTGGGTAAGTATCTATAGTTGCTTCTTTTGGCCTTACTTTATCTTGCGAAAAAAACCAGTTTTGGATTGTCCTTTTGAGATGCTACTCTGCCGTTGATAGGTCAGATGATTCATCGAACGAGAAGGGCCTATCGCTGCACGACGGAACAGCCGGCCAAGAAGAGTTTCCTATGACCACAAGGCGATATTTCCTCTTGGGGAATCGTCTTCAGATGCATCTTGAAATTAAGTCCGGATAAGATTTTTTCGCCATGTACGTGTGCCTGAAGGTCTAATTGAGGAAATCGGTTGATTCTATTCGTCGTGGTGTCAGTAATCATGCGAGCGTGCAAACCCTGGAAAGGGGCAAAATCACGAGCCAAAGTGTGAGAGATGGAGTTCTTATATTTGGACATACGAGCCGCTACGGAAGATTACTTGTCCAACATGTGAATACATATTAAATGGTTCGGTTGTGTCTACAGGTTCTTCCGACGCCTATCTCGAGTTCGCCTATATCCCGGCCAGCTCCCTCCCACGGGTTCGTCTTGAATTCCGCGCCGAGTCACGGCCGTTATCTTTGATGCGATGCCACATGACCTTCTTTATGCTCTTACGATACTTGAAAACTCTTCAGCTCGATTCCATCATTTATTTCAAAGCATTCCGGGTTAAACAGGCAAGCTGCTTGTTCTGGTCGAGATTAGATACCCTACAGCTGAGCCAATCATCGCATCCATCACATTTGAAGGCGTCAGACTGCAGTATCTTGAGGAGATAGCATACTGTTAATCCACCAATGAGGGCTCTGCGGGAACTGGCAACATATAGAGACCTTCCTCTTAACTAGATAAGCCACTCCAGGATACGACCGCTACTTGCTGAGTGCACATCAAACATCTGTCCGCACACAATTGTTTGAACTTCAAGTCAACAGGGGATACAGGCTTTAGTAAGTTGAACGCATCCTTGTCTCATCGACGACTTTGAACAGAATCTTCCAACACATCTGTATTGTACATATATCAAGACTACTAATCCTAGTACTCCAACATTTTATGACCGTTCAACAGTAACAGTGGTCGTCTGAAGAATGGATTTTTGACCCTGCACAATCCCCTTCTCACTATCAGAGTCTCCCCAGCCAACGCTATCATCGCCGTGGCCTCCTCCCATGATCTTGAGATCGTTTCTCCCCATGACCGGTCCCATCGCAATAGCGTCACTCGCGCCGCCGAATTCTGTATCGAACTGCGAGTAATTGATTCGATCCGGTCGCGAATGGTTGTTCGTGGACGACTTTCCGTATGTCCGAGACGGGCCTTTCGAGTGTGAGCCCGTCCTGCCGGATTTGCTTCCGTAGGATGATCCAAGTAGTCTTGGAGCCACCGTCTTCATGAACTTCTTCATGGTCGGCATTGACGCGCAGATGATGACCAGATTAGCTTCGACAATACTGAAAACTCTGTCAGGGTTGGAGACATCAATATGGGACATGTGAACTCACATCCATAGCGATGGATAGCTTACTGCCCAGGTTGGATCATCACTGTTCAGAAGTGACGGCAACAAGGAAACCCTAACTATAGAGGTAACGACGGTCACCGAGCCGATGCCAAAGATCAGTAGCAGTCCCGTCTTTTGGCGCTGGGAAATCTTCAACCGCACCACCATCGGGATGGGCAGGGCGAACAGGATCAGGTCGCTGGCAATGTTGGCGGCCGCGGTGGCAATGTACAGGCTGGGCTGGTTCAGGCACTTTCCGGTCACCGAGACGTCCCAGTTCGAGGAAATTGGTCGGCAGGCAAAGAGCAACGGGAAGAATATGCCGATTGTGTAGCCGGTGATGAGGGCTATGGTTGTCCAGGTTGCCATTTTGAACCACCTCTGAGGCGAAAGTCGGAGATAGAAGATCAGGAGGGCGATTTTGGCGGCGGACTGGCAGACCACGTAGATGAATGCGGCTAGATAAACGTCCTGTCAAGATTTGTTAGTTCAACGACCATGTCGAGGGTCAAGACTCGGTCTATACCAGCATGTACATGTTGAACTTGTCAACTGAGATTTCCCATGCATGCACGCCCTGAGCATCAAGAGATTAGTTTCACGGTTCCAATTTGATTCTTTCGAGGTTCGGTCAACTTACTCCAGCGCCGCTTCCATACATGTGAAGACATAGTGCTATTGTCGTAAGGCCAGTAAGCTGTGAGACAGTTAGCCCCTGCCAGGGCCCGATGCAGACTTGAGAAGCGACGGTTTACTTACATAAGACACCACTATGAAGGCTAGAAAACAACCATATGTCAGCATTATGATCTTCCATTACCCAACGTTGACCCAGATACTGTAGCTGCCAAACAACATGCATACCAGCAACAAGCCTGACGGATATAGATGAGCCCCCAAGAGACAAGGGCACCGGGCAGGGCAAAAGAGCACAATGAAAATCTTACATACCATCATCTACACCTAGCCCTCCTACCAGGAAGAACTTGACATATATCCGTTGGACGAAACACAGAGTTGATATGACTGTCAGAAAAGCCGCGACATAGTAACACTGAGGTACAGCCCTGCGCTGGGGGTTGTCAAAGTCCACCGCGTACCCGTCAGGCGGGGACAGAACCGTCTCTGTGCCATTGACGAGAGGCATCGTGGCTGTCAGAAGAGAGCCAGCATGGGCGTTGGGCGAGGTCAACACAGGGCAGAAAAGGTACAGAAAGGAATAGCAAGAAGCAGCAACAAGCCAGAGGACGTTGGAGGAATGAAAACAAAGTGTTCAAGTCCTGTATGCACAGCAATGACTCGGCACATGGCGTCACTTTGGGAACGCAGGATGTGAAACTGGGCCTCGCATGCACCCTCTCTCCCGCGCGTGTTGCAATGCCCGGTTGGCTGCGAGATATCGACAAGGTAGGCCGCCTAGGAACTGCAGTACGTACAGTTCTCCTATCTGCAATTCATCAGCCCACCGTTCTTCCTCCTCGGCCTCCCTTGCTAGATTGCCTACTTCCGCTCATCGAGTTACAGTGCTAATCCCAAACGACGATCCAACGAGCGCGAAGGAGTCACGGATGAGATCCTTCGACGAGCTACGAGAACCCATTGCTGTAATCACCGACCGAGTAATGTACCTCCTTCGTGCTATCTAACCAGCAGGCCGTTTGTGTAATGCAGCTCATGCACCCTCCCGCGTGCTCTCATGTAGAACGCTTCTGGAACTTCAACGTGTGCCTGATGATCCCCTCCCAGATAACTGGTAGGGCAGGGCCAACGAGCATTAGTCCATCGCAAGCCGCATTGCCTGAATGGAGTTTACCCAAGGTTTCAGGCCGTTGAGGGTGTCTCATTCACACATGGCTAAATCTCCGTATGCAGCACGTCTCATCGCTTCGCGCGGCGGCTATGTACATGATGTGCAATGCTGTATGTACGGTGACCGACCCGCACTGCAAAAGGTCCAAGAGAGATTGTCCAAACTCACGCCACCGCAGAGGTCGACAAGGATACCGTATGATACATACGGAGTACTCATGCAGATGGCTTTGATGCCTAGCAAGAAGACGACGTTGCCAGGTCGGATGAGTTGAAGCCACTTCCCCTTGCTGTGGCGTCCATCATCTTGGAATAACACTTCCGGCCTCTTACAGTCCGGATAAGCAAGCAGCGGCTTTAAGGCTCTTTCGGGATCTTCCCCCTGGAGCGACGAGAAAGTTTCCGGGGTAATGATCTACTATTGCCGAGGGAGAGAGCCATTGGCAGAATCAAGGGAGGGGGGCTTCGACTTTGAATTGCGCCGTGTTTCGTGACGTGCGTTACGTACGACTTGTGATGGGTGCAAACAAGTCACAGCACGGAAACCCCCTGCGTATTGGGCAAGGATGTTGGCTGATCGATATCCCGGGGCCCTGACGGGTGATCCTCCTTGTCGAATGTGACCCTGGGGAGGGGGGAATCTCGTCTGTGTACCCCAGAGGATCGAGATTTGCGGGAAAAAGAAAAGAAGAGATGATAGCTCAACTTGTGACTGTCTACTCAAAAGTTAAACGAAGCCACAAGAGACAAAGGGCATATTCAATTTGTATACGGCGTAACGGGTTTCAAGGCAAACAACACAACCAACACCACTCCCCGACATTCTCCCTCCCAACAGCCCCCTCCATTAATGCCGCACTAAAGCCACATCCCGGAAACCGGAGACAGCCTTGTTATTAGTCTCCGGTTTTCGTCTCCACGCCGGACGTCTGCAAGGACTCCCCCAGGATCGACCAACATCTGTCCAGGATCTTGGGTGTTTTGGTCCAGCACGGCTGCTGCTATCTTTACGAGTACCCGAGGATCGCATCCGAAGAAGAGAATGCCCGCAGGTCTCCTTGTCCATGGTCCCAAAACACGTGTCCGAAGGAGTGCATAACGCACTGTATGGTAGTAATATCTCTGTCTTGCATCTTGCAAGTCAGCCTCAACTCCGTGGACCTCGCTGTTAATCGTGGGATCTGCCGAGATTCATAGATTAATGTCTCTCCGCAGATTCAAGACACACACGGTAAAGAGTCCCTAAATCAAGCTGCATTCGTAAAACAACCTCCGTGTACGCGAATCTCAACCCGCCCTTTGGCCTGGGACAGACCTCCCTGTCCGTTCTGATGCAACGAGTACGGTGACCCTGGACCAACACCATCAAGCCTCTCCTTTTGCCGGTACGCCGTCCCTCGCCCTTACCAGGCCCGCTATGTACGGCATTGCAAAGGATTCCTCTCCACCTGGGAACAATCAGCAAACAGAGAATGCCAGCTCGCCGTCGGATGACTTTGTCGTTTCTGGAATAGGCGGGGAGCTAAAGAGGACATGATTCTCTGATAAGTAAGAGAGGATTCACCTATTACAATTCGTAGATGTTTGACATCCTTCTACCATTGAGATTATTGTCTCGCCTTCTCCTCTGTCTTACTCTGTCTTTGCATGCTAGGATCACGCTCCTTGTTCGAGCTTGTATTGTATCGAATTATGAGAATGGTGAAACTCAATCCTTACATCGCTGTATCAGCAGTCATTGACTTTGGTCAATCTGTATTCGCCAGCAGTGCATATCACCAATGTGTATGTCAATGTCCCACCACTACTCTTTAACACAGCACCACAAGTCGATGTAATATAAATAGTCGTTTTGGCGGCTACTTATATAGCATAGTGTTCCGGAGAGCGACCTCTCTCGTGTTCTTCACCATGAGCTAGAAAGCTAACACGTTTCCAAGTGCGTTGATATAGCAAAAGCTGGACTGGGCGACAAAGTTGTCTACCCCAACCAAGATCTCTACCAGGAGCGCCAAGACTCGTATTGGAGTGTCTCTGCGGCTCTGGAATCATCCTGTTATGTTGTTCCAGAAACTGTCCAAGATGTTTCCACAATCGCCAGGGTCATTTCCAGCCGGAACTGCAGCTTCGGTATTCGAGGTGGCGGTCATGGAGCACACAAGCTGTCAAACGCCGTCAAGAAGGGTGTTACGGTCGATCTTGGGTGGTTCAACTCGACTACATACGACTCAGAAAAGGGCATAGTCTCGATTGGCTCAGGGGGGCATTGGCAGGATGTATAGTACGTGTATCAAACCGGTTCAGCCTCAGGGTACCTAACTAACAGTCCAATAGTGATACACTCTCGCCCTATGGCGTAACAGTTGCAGGTGGAAGAGCAGGAACTGTCGGGGTCGGAGGCTTCAACACAGGAGGTAAGTCTTGGATGCACCTCTCGATCCGATCGCGGACACTGATATTCCCAGGTGGCATCTCATTCTATGCCACGTCCCACGGCTTCTCTTGCGACAACACCGCCAACTACAATCTCGTCTTGGCCTCTGGCGAAATCACAAACGCAAACCATACCCACAACTCCGACCTCTTCAGGGCCATGAAGGGCGGCACTGGAAACTATGGTTTCATCACCAGCATCGACATGTACACCATTGCCTTTGAGAACAAGTCGGACCCCGTCATTTGGGGCGGCAACCTACTATACAGCGAGTCCCAAGGAGACGGCGTCATCGAAGCACTCGTGGACTTTACCGAGAATATCCCCAAGGACGAGAACAGCTCTTCAATCGTCTATTGGGCGTATCTCGGCAGCGAAACTGGCACCATTGTGAATGCTGCCTTGGAAAACACCAGGGCCGAAGTCAAAGCGGCTGCCTTTGATGGATACTACGCTCTTAACTACACCAGCGATACCACAGAAGTGAACGACATGGCGTGAGTGACTCGCCTTCTTGGGATGAATAGGTATACTGACAAAAGCTCAAGAAACATTACTCTGGCCCTCGGCTCCGGGCAGCCATCCGGCTACCGCAACATTTGGTTCACCAGCACCTGGGACAACAACGCAGACATCATGAAGTACACGGTCACCAAGTACAACAAGCTCAACCAGGACCTCGAGGCCCTCATGCCCTCCAACACCTCCGGCCTCAACACCCTCGCCATGTTCCAGCCCGTGTCGCGAGCCGCCGTCGAAAAGGGCATCGCCAACGGCGGAAACGTCATGGGCCTCGGCGCCTACGAGGACAGCGGCATCCTCTTCCTGCTGACCTGGGCGGCCGACGGCGCGGAAAACGAGGAGGCGGCGTTTGCGCCCCTCAGGGCCTTTGTCGACGACGTCGAGGCTCGCGCCAGGGAGCTCGGGGTGCTGCGAGAATGGAAGTTTATCAACTACGCGCACCTGACCCAGGATCCCCTTTCCACGATTGGCGACGAGGCTATTCGGGAAATGCAGGCCGCGAGCAAAGCTTACGACCCGGATGGTGTCTTCCAGAATCTCCGTCATTCCGGATTCAAGATTCCTTCGTCTTAGATGGCAGGGGTATTCTGAGATGAAAAAGTACATAGCATTCATTCACGTACACACTTTTAGCCTGTTAATCGAGCATCAAATTGTAGCAGAGTTGTATTTATAGTTGTTTCAATATATTCTTATTCCAAACATCCTCCCCAATTCATCGCGTCTTCTTTAATATCCAAGCCCATTCCTGAGTCACTCCGATGGGACAATTCGAGGCCAATAATTGTACAGAACGTACGAGTCGACGCAAGTGCCGACGGCCAGGCCAACAACAAGGTAGCGACGAGTTCGAGGGGAGAGATTACTCCATATCCATTTTGTGAGTTGGGGGCCGGCATGTGTCGCGTTCAGGGCCAGCATTGGCTTTGCAGTTGAGAAGTTGGCGCAGCGTCCAATGGCCGAGGGCAAAGCGAGGCGAGTAATAAGAGCAGGAGACATGGCGACGTCTTGGGTCTTGATATGATTATGATTATGCTTGAGATTGGAGGTGGTTATCATCTACTCAAAAACCAAGTCGCCGTCTGATTGCTCGCTTATAACATGTATCATCGAAAACAAGAGTCTAACAACCATACGGAGTCATGAAATGTAAGGTTTATGCTTATGCGTAAGGCTCTCGTTATGTTTCCCCCCTCCTCACATTAATATCCACCCACCATTACCGTTCAGAATCACTCTTCGTTATCGTGTTGCGGACGGGCCTTTCGGTCGATTAATCGTCAGAGGCTTGAACGGCTTTCGTAGCCTGTCCATCTGGGGTGGAGGGCCAAGTCCGACTGGTCTTCTAGGTTTTACCGATGTGAATGTCGTCGCGTGGAAAATAGCCGCTGGTCGATCCGGGGCGGCTTTTGGTTCTTTGTCATCATTTTTGTCTTCTCCCCTCGAGGGTGGGCGAGGCGGACTGCTCGAAAAGCAAGCGTAAGGCTTCTTAGGCCCGTCATTTGCTCTTGACATATTAGGTCTTGGGAGCGGCTTAGTTGTACCAAGCCTGTGACCGGCCAAGTCAGGATGAATGCCGGCCTCGACGGGGCCAGTACGATGCAGCATTGTTGGTCTTGGTTGCTGCAATGGTACAGAGTTGTGTCTTGCAAGCGTGGACTTGATATCGGCTGGCTTCTCTCCAGATGTCGATCTTTGAGTTACGAATCCGAGCATGCTTCGTTGATCACTGCCTCGCTTCGTCGTTCCTTTTCTCGCGGCAGCTTTGGGTGGTGCTTTAGCAGCCGCCTCGGCTTGTGCTACGTCCAAGGCTGTTTTGTGAGCTCCAGCTGACATGAAACCTGGTAGTGACGCAACCGTGAATGCAGACGATTGCTCCATGGTAGTTGCATACTCCCGCTGCCAAGGCCTTTCCGTCTCTTCATCGTGGGACTCGGTTGGATGAGACATCCGTTGCCGTTTGGGTGCACGAGAGTAATGTCTGGCGTCGTCATCGATTCCGTCTCGATCTTTCTGATCAAAGGGCTCCACGGGGAAGACATCGTCTTCGGGAGAAAACATGGGCGGCAGCTTTGCAAAGACAGCTGATTCGCTTGGTGCCTCTCTTCCCAGGATCATGGCTGCACTCTCGATGACTGCTCTGTCGAATGACGGCCCCTTCTTCGCAAATGCAGTGGCAGCAAACGGCGACACAAATGGAGACAGCTCAACCTTGGTGCTCATCCCCTGCGAGCCGTACAGTGGGCAACTCAAGTACAGCAGTGCCTTTGCCCGAGTCATGGCCACATAAAGAAGGCGTCTCTCCTCATCCGTGTCCTCAGACCGGGAGTGAGGGATGGAGCCGGTATAAACAGAGGGTACAAAGACCACAGGCCACTCAAGGCCTTTGGCAGCATGGATTGTAGAGATGGTGACCAACGACTTTTTGTCCTTGGTATCATCATCCTTTTGGGCATCGGATGCCAGGGACACATTCGCCAAGAACCTTCCCAGCATTGAGTCTTCCTTGACTTGTTGAACGTTTTCGATTTCCGGCAGGTCGTCTTCTTCAGAAGCTCCAAAATCGCGCATGAAATCGCTCGTCAGGTTGATAAACTCTTGCACGTTTGCCCATCTTTGCTCGTGATCCTCTGTATACTCATCCTCGAGGTATTTCTTGAAATTTAGCTGGCTAATCAACTGCTCAATGAGGTTGACGAGGGTGACGGGACTGCTTTGGGAGATTTGATCCGACTGTTTGCGGAGGTTCAAGACAATCCTCAACAGCTCAGTGTTGAGCTTCTGTTCCATCTTGGATCGAATGTTCGTCGTCGCTGCTCGGACACCAGTACAATGTTTGTACAGCAGAGTCCACAAACTCATTTTGTTCTTCTCGGCTTCCTCCAGCAACGACTTGATTGTTGCCTCTCCAATGCCTCGACGAGGAACATTGATGATCCGAGCAAGAGCATCATTGTTGTCAGGATGATACACCACTCGTAAGTAATCAAGCAGGAGCTTGATTTCCTTTCGATCGTAAAACTTGTGTCCTCCAATCATCCGATAAGCCACACCAGCTTTTCCCAAAGCTGACTCGATATGTCGGGAAAGGGCTGCGGATCGAAGAAGAATTGCGACGTCCTCAAATTTCAGCATTTCTCCAAACATCATGACAGTTCGCTTGATCTCCTGCACCATCCACTCACCCTCGGCCGCTGAGCTCTTCAGAGTTCGCAAAACCGGCCTCGCGCCCTTGGTGTGGACCGGTAAAAGAACCTTTTGATATCTCTTCTTGTCTTGTTGAATGACATTGAGCGACACGTTCAGGATTGATTGGGAAGATCGGTAGTTCTCTTCCAAAGACACTTCGTCGGTATTTGGGTAGTCTCGTAGTAAGCGATAAAGATTTCTAATCTCGGCTGAACGCCATCCATAAATACTTTGATCTGGATCTCCCACAATAGTGATGCGCTCGTTGGCTTGAGCAAATAGGCGCATCAATTCGTACTGGATGCCATTGGTGTCCTGGTACTCGTCGATGAGGACTGCTTGAACATTGGATACGCAGGTCGGGTGGTATTTTAAAAGCTCAACGCATTTTACCAAGAGATCATCGTAGTCCAGCAAATTAGATCGGGTCAATTGCTCTTGGTATGCTTGATAACAAGTTTCGAGAGCTGGATTCTCCTTTTGCTTCTTCCCCTTTGCTATCGATGCACCGCCCGAGCCCTTGGCCTTCTTCTTGCTGATCCATGATTTAGCATAGGAGGGCTCAATGTTGAGGTCAAGTCTTTTGCAAATTCTCTGAATAATTGCCTTGGAGTCGCCGTCGTCTGCAATCCCAAACTTGGAGTCGAGCCCAATGTGTTTCCCGTAAATGGCGAGGTACCGACGAGCAATCGAATGGAAGGTTCCGAGGACAATTTTTTTCTCAAATTCTTCGCCCAATGCTTTTCCAATACGCTCTTTCATTTCTCGTGCGGCTTTGACCGTGAATGTTGCAACAATAACATCGCTCGGGCGGTATCCAATCCGTTGAACAAGCCATACCACACGGGACGTAAGGGTATGAGTCTTTCCACTGCCTGGCCCGGCTAGAATAGCAACGGTGTTTGATTTCGATGTGACGGCGCGGCGTTGTGCTTGATTCAGCGATCGTAGAATTGGGTCATTGACGTTGGATGTAGACATGCTGGAAACGCAGACGTGTCGACGCGTTCAAATCGCTTGGTTGGTACAGGCGCTGTCATTGAATTGAATGATGTATTTGGCGGCAGTCTTTGCAGTTGCTTTCTAGGCTTTAACAAAGCTCTGAACTGTCGCTATTTTTCAGAAAATACAGGACTTCGCGTTAACAGCATTGAACTGTTTGGCACTTTCGCGGTCCATCACCCTCGCGTCGGAACCTCCATCGCGAGATCACGTGAACATCCTTCCCTTCCACCTCTTTATAGTGGATCCCGAGCCTCACAATCCTGGTCTCACCGAAATTCTAGGGTAAGCTTAAAGAAATGCTTGCAAACATCTTGAAAGAAATGGGAATGTCAAGTATTTGAAGATGAAGAGCGAATGCTTACTCAATCTTCGGTGGGAATATGATCTATTGTCTTGTATATCTAGGTAATTTGCATATTTTGCCGCCCTTATACATCGGATTTAAATCCGTTGCAAACAAGAAGAATGCCTCACTCATATCGCCTACGACCTTGGAAATCGACGATGAAAGAAAAAAATCCGGGATAGTAAGTCAACCAATTGTTTCCATCGCACACAATCCTTCTCAATACCACGCAAACAGGCCGTCGCCAGCCTTTGGCGTCAACTTCACCTCAAGCCCACAAAGTATACACCCAAACGAGTTAGCGTTGTAAGCCTGTCACTATCACCATCACATCGCTCGAGCCTCTCACGGTCGAGACATTGCTAAAGGCTGCATGCATTTCCTTGCCATGTACGGAGTACAATTGGTGTACTTTAGGCCATGCCACAGTCAGACAGCTTACTCGAATGGGACCTTGATCGTGTCACGGAACATGTGCTAAATGGAGTCAAAGAAAATCATTCATGCGTCGTGCTCGTCGTGCTGTGCAGCGAGATGATCGTCCGTGTATGGACTCGCTTCGCGGGCGGCTGTTACAACAGTCTTGAGACGGTGAAGGAATCAGCCACGAGATGGCTGAATCGGATAACCCACTGCCGTAGCAGACAGGGGACGCTCGCCATGGGCCTTTTTATCATTCCACCTCCAAGAATTAGACGCCAGTCCAGGGAACACGCTTAAAAGTCTAGAGGCTTAATGGTCTGTGATATCAACCATGTCACGTTTGAGTGCACTCTCATTCGAGGAGCTTGCTAGTCGGAGGTGACGAAAAAGCGATCTGCATCAATCAACGGTCCCGTTCGCTCACATCACATTGCCCATCACAAATGGTGTCCCAGGGGAGTATTGAGGATTGGACATTGACTTGGACCAAATGTCACCGGTGACTTCCCGACTCACTCGCAAGTAACAGGTAACGAATACCGTCTTGTTTGACAAGCTAAGTCATGAGGAACACGAATGGATCAAGGATGGCATGTCGAACCCAGGATTTGTACCAATCCTCCTCCTCATGATCTCGCACTTGTTGATTGCCTGTATAGGTAGCCATCAATTTATTCTATTGTTCGAAAGAGCGACAAAGGAACCCGAACCCGCCACTCTGGAATCACACTGGACCATCCTAACCCCTCATCGTGTGACCCTCTATGTATAAGCCAGGGCCTTCAGTTGGGCTTCATTAAAACGGGAACCATCTTCCCTTGAGACGCATAAAGAAGATGCCCCTTGCAGTGCTTCATCGGATCAAAGACAACCGTCATATTGATCAATGCCTGCGACACTCGAATAGTCAACAGCCAGCACAAAAAGCAGAGGGGCACATTGTGGTGGCCGCTGCCCTGCATTACTGGCGGTGGATATGGCCAACAAAACTAAAGGCGGGGGAAAAAGGTGGTTGGACGGAAGGAGTTCGGCCCCTGTCGACGTCTCCCCCACCATCGCCAATCACAAATGCCTCTCATGTCTCTATCGTGACCTTCATCCTTGCTCGGCGCTTAACTTGACAGCAAACAGCCAATCATGTTTCATAAACACCAATCTTCATCACGTCGGCATCGCACATCACACTCACCATGGCTCCAAGTCTTTGCACCTATTCTCGGGTCTCTGCATGCATGCCCCCTCATTCGGCCATCCAGCACAGGCGGGCGCCAAGCCAGACTCTTTAGGTCGAATCCAGCGGTTAACTAAGGGGATGGTCAACCGGTATTTGCCATGTATATACAGAGTACCTTTCCACTTTGCCGCATGATCCGTCTGGTGTTGTCAATCATGTTTCGTCTCGTCACTCAGGAGGTTGCATCCCAACGATTGCTTCACTCTTAATAAAGGTCGTCTGCCTTGTGCCTCAGCTCCTCCATCATGCCGCCTGAGGGTATTCACATCTCACCACAGTCCAGTTTAATTCTCCTATCATTCTTTACACTAGGTGTTCAGTCTTCGGTCCTTGCCTCTCGAACCGACGACGATCCCTTGCCCATCACCGAGGGCCATTTATACAACAAGGCCTATCTCCCCGCCCAGATCGGTGGTATTGTCGGAGCATACGCCGTCTCTTTGGTGCTGGTCGCCATCGCCCTTCTAGCTTTATCCAGACGACGTCGAGATCATCTAGCCAACGGCAACGAAGAAGTCGCCTTCGACATCAAGCGGGACTTTGGCCCAGGATTCGTTCAACCGCAAACACCAGGGGTCAAGCCCACCGCCCTCAATACTCAGAACCTGAACCCCGAGAACTACATTGGACAAGACTTTGAGACCGAAAGAGGCGACCTTAGTCCGTGGATTGCACCTTCACCCGTATCTTCACTCGGAGCTCCCGGAGTCAGCATTTTCGTTGATCAAAATCGAGTCCGCCAAGATAGAAACATGGCTCAATCACAGCTCGAAGAGATGTACAAGCACGTGCTTGAGCACGAAGACGCAAAGCAGCGAGGCATCGTCTACGAGGTCCCTTCTCAGCCTGATGCCGCCCACCAGCATAACCGCTCGACTTCTTCCTTCTCGTCCCTCGCGTCGCCCAAGAGGACCAAGGCCAAGCCTGCAGGTCTGTCCCTGCAAAAGGAAAAGACATCGAGAACTTCATCGCTTCTTTCGGCCCTTCGATCACCGGGTAAGAAGGCTCCGAAGTGCGTGAGCATCTCATCGCCCATCATGACACCCCAGTCTGCCACATTCCCTCGCCAGGAGTCGCAAGAGATGAGCGCCATTCCTCCTCGCCACTATGCACCTGCGCCCCCTCCTCCCTGCCCTCCGAACGCCGGTAGTCTCAACACGGCCATGCACCGACAGCCACAAGATGCGGCTGAAGTTTCCCCAGAGAGCACCTTGAGCATTGATCAGCGTATTGGCTCTCAAATTTCTACCCATAACCGGTCCGCGTCGCATGCGCACACTGAAGGTGAACCTGAATCTGCCACTTCGGAACACTCTCAGGCTGCCTTGGTTGGCCTCCCAACATCTCCAAAGCCTGGAGCCAGGTTCTCCATGTCATCTCGCCCGTCTCTTCAATCCCTCCCGGCGTCACCTAAGCCTGGACAGACCTTTCAACGCTCTACTCCTCCGGCGGCGCGCTCCGGGGGTGGGCTGCCTCTTCGTGCTTACGAGTCTGTCGAAGACACTCGCACTGTTCAGCACACTACTAAGCAGACGGTGTTTGAGCGAAGAGCACCTCTGTCTCCTGGTGTTGGCATGACGCCCTTTACCGGGACGGCGGTGCCCTACTCACCGTACCAACCCTTCACTCCCTGCGTGCCCATGACGCCTTCGCTTGTCACCAAGGCGGATCGGAAGCGAATGAAGAGAATGGTGCCCAAGACACCAACAATGAATCTGGTCAAGAGTGAGGATGAGGTTTGGTAAGCATCCATGCCGGATGAAAAACAGCCGTTGCTATGCTCGTTCTTTTTGTCATTTTTCTTAGATGGTACATGGCTGCCTCGTAGCAAGCCATCATCATGTCGCCATGGCTGGATTTCTTTTTCTTTCTTAGTTCCTTGAAGGAAACTGTTACATATACCATTGGTTTTGGATAGGCGGAAGACGATGACGTTGAAGATGAAGACCCCTGAGAAGGAGATCAGGGAGGTTTATCGTATTTATATATCCATATCTTACTACCTCACCAACCCTTACCGCGACAAGTGCGGTTTCGGGTTCGCGGCAAATACCACTTTTCTAATCTTTTGTCAGAAAGACGAGACCAAACAACATCGGTATTGTGATTAGCGTTCCAGGATTAAATCCGCCATCCAGCCCTGAGCTGCCTCTGCGAGCTCCGATGTAACTGTATCTCGGCTTGGATGGGTCATGAGGATGGAGCAAGAGGGCCGTGATCTGACCTAGACAGGGCAGCTCCCTCGTAGTGCGTAAGCAGCATTCAATTTGGGAGAGAATGCAGCACAACGCTGACGATTTCAGCTCGATTGGTGAGATGACCATCACTTGATGGTTGCGGGAACGAGGGAGGACCCGGCTTCCGGGAGAGCACTCGTGCATCCTTCAGGCCAAGACATCCTGGGGTTCCTGAGTGTCCGTGTGCATGGCAGCCGGTAGAGTGATGACTGACCCTCCCACGCAGCCTTGCGCCAACGAGAATCAGGGCGGGAAGGGGCGGAAAGCATATTTAGTGGCGGTAGACATTCCAGCCATCATGGCCGTTCTTGACCGTTCTGTGGTTCGAATTTCACTGCGGTTCTTCGAACGAGTCTAGACCTTGTGTGATGGAACCTTGAGTGACCCGACACGAGGGGCTGCCCGAAGTACTTGGTACGAAGTGTCTCCCTCGAGCTTTGGAACCTCGTGGCCGCCCGAGACATTGAGAATGCAGCCAGCCGCTTCTTCGGTAACAGGTTGAGTGTCTGCGAGCTTCTGGCTTCCACCTGATGCATGGCCGCTGGACCGGTGCGGGACACGGTTGACTCTGATTGGCGGGGGCGTCGACATTGAGGAGACCCCGAAACGGGACTCGTATGTAATACCACGTACGCAGTACTCCGTACTCCGTTGTGGGAGACACGAAGATGGGCAATCCAGTCACCATGTCATAGAGGGCTCTCCCATGTCCACCAGACTTGCATGCTCGTGCCGTGGACACGCATCCATTGTCCATCGAGCCTCATCAATTGTCCCTTCCCGCGTTGGCGTCATGCAGACGATGCCCCGCGGACGCCGATATGGTTTCTGAATGGCGTGAATCCTCTATTCCTGGAGCGTTGGGTGGGCTGTTGTATTGTTGATTAGGGACTTACTGAACGAGTCCGCATTTCCTACCAAGTACGGAGTACGGAGTACCTTGTGCCTTGAGGACCCTCGTACCGGCTCAGGGTTGGTGGGAACTTGGAGGGATTTGCACCCGCGTCCGTGCCCTGAGACAGGACGCCTGGGCACCGCCAACACTGAGCCTGCTTGCCCGCTTTGTGCTTGCGGGTTTTAATTCCAAGAAACTTGTCGTGCTGGCTGAGTATGTGGCGAATCCTTGACTCGAGTGCATATTGCGCAGCGAACCTATCCATGCCTGTGTCCCGTCCGCTGGTATTATTGTCCTCCTATGCCTTGATATAGACGCCACATCAGCCCTTGGTGCTGCTGCGTCACAGAGGAGACTGCCCGCTAGATGATGCTACCGGGTGCCGGGGAAAGTACGCGTTTCTAGCCTCAGACGGAAAGAGGCACTTAGACAGATCAAGTACTAAATCAAACAGCGAGACCCAGTTATTACCCTCTTCCCCGGCCAATCAGTCCAGTCAAAATTTTTAGTGTGGCCATTATCGTTCCGTGGCCCCACACATCATCATACGATTCTCTGCTCGATGAATTCCCTGCAGAGTTTCGTCTCTCCATCACTTTACCCCCATTCCCATCCTCAAAGCACAAGTCCGCTCACTTATCCGTGGTTCAGTCAGCCCATAACGATCCCTTTGCCCCAGCCCCTGGCCTTCCATCGAACGATTGTCATCGGCTGATCCTACCTCACCACCTTCACATTCGTCCAACGCCTGTAACTTGGAGGCCCAAGCCTGAGATCGAACCCCGACTGCGCCGCCTAGCGAACACACCACGCCCGGTGATAGCGACAAAGACAGTGAGAGAGACATAGCTCGATTGCTTGCTGACAGCCAGTGAGCTGCCCATCAACTGGGTCCCTCCGAGGTGCCCATCGAGCCATCAGCCCATCGCTGCATGGTCCTGGGCCAGACATTCCTGGCCGGCGCTTCTTTGACATGGCCGACCATGACACTGCGAATAGCCTGTTTGGGCTTCAAGACCCAAATCTCGGCTTCATCGATGATGGTTCGGTTGTGAAGCAGGACCCCTCTCTACCATCCAACGATTCCTCCTCCACCAACAACGACCCTCGCCCTCAACCTCAACCTCAGCCTTACTACGACGCCGCCTGGCAGTTCACAGGCACGCCCCCGTACGACTCGTATGACCCCTCGACTACCGCGCCTCCTCCCCAGCCTGGTTATCAGGCGGCCCCCTGGGATCTTTCCTTTCCGCAGGATCATCAACATCAATTGCAGCTTCCTGTATCTGCTGGCCTTGAAGGCCTCGCGCCCACTACTCTAAGCCCCGATTCCCTATACGCCGTTCTCCCATCGAACCCATCCATCCCACAGGGCCACCATCTGGCAGACAACGGCAATCTGCAGCCACGTGCTATCAGCCATTTGACTCCTGCTCTGCAGGAGAAACTTCGTAACATCGCTATGCCGCCGCATTTGCAATACCAGTCCCCAAAGAGCGCCTCGAGTCCGGACTCGGCGACAGGTGAGGCAAAAATGGGGGTCCTCTCTTCGCCAGACCCTGCTGAAATGTCCTCTAAAGCATCACGAAAGCGAAAGTCTTCTGCTGATCCCGAGGACGAAGAGGAAGATGACGACGGCAACCAGCCGATCAAGAAGACGGCGCACAACATGATTGAGAAGCGATACCGAACAAATCTCAACGACAAAATCGCTGCTCTGCGTGATAGCGTTCCCAGTCTCCGTATCATGTCCAAGAGCGCCCGAGGCGAAGACACGACTGAGGATCGCGAAGAGCTTCATGGCCTTACTCCAGCCCACAAGCTGAACAAGGCCACTGTGAGTCTTGATCGTGATGCTGCATTCACGTGGACGTGACTAATGCGTGACCAGGTTCTTAGCAAGGCTACTGAATACATTCGACATTTGGAGAAGCGTAATAATCGACTCTGTGACGAGAACGGCGCCATGCAAGCGAGAATCGCCGCGTTCGAAAAGCTTTTCATGGCTGGCGCCATGAATGGAGCCATCACCCCTCTTCAACAGCCACCCACTCCCATCCAGTACGCCCAAGATGCTCAGCAATTTGTCGGCTCTCCTATGGCAACCTCACCGGACGGCAATGGCGCGCCTGCGGGAATGATTCAGGTTCCAGATGACATGAAGCGCATCATCTCAGCTCAGATGGCTGCCGGCCAGCCTTACCCCGTCCCTCAGCAGCCATACCGAGGTGGCAATCCCGCCCTCATTCGGCAGCAACAGATCCAGCAGCAACACCAGGTGCAACAGAACCGATGGAATAACGCGGGGCCGTACTTTGGTAAGCTGATGGTCGGCTCTCTGGCGGGTCTCATGATTCTCGAAGCCATTCGGGAAGACGAGGTTAGCAATGAGGAGCCCCAGGGCCGTGGGCTGTCTGCGTTGCCTCTGGGTCTGCTCCGGGTCGTGGCATCAAGTTTGGACGTCAGTTTCATGGGCTACCATCTTCACACTTCTCTGCGGGTTCTCATGCTGCTTGGTGCATTCTTGTGGGTGTTCGTGCCCTCCCTTTTCGCCCAAACGCAATCGAAGCCGAAGAAGCCACAGCCTGGTGTTATTCTGGCGGCCCCTTCGCTGGCATCCCCGATTCATGTGCGACAGCAGGCTTGGCTCACTGCCATCCAGACAGTCTGGGTTCCCCGCCACAACTTCTTCCTGGAAGCTGCCGCACTTATGCTGAAGACCCTCAAACTCAGCGTCCGAAACGCCATCGGTGTCCATGGATATCAAATGATTACTGGACTTACTGAGGAGCAAGAGACAGCCCGTGTGAAGGCATGGTCTATTGCACTTGACTCACAGCTGGCCGGCGGCGATGTTGAGATCAACAAGAGCCGTCTCGTCTTGACACTCCTCGCCTCGGGCACCCTCCCTGATACCCCGGTACGACTCATGCTCAAGGCTCTGCACGTCCGTCTCCTCCTCTGGGATCTCAGCCAAAACCGACTTCACTTGGGCGCAATTAATGCCATTGCTTGCAAGCTTGCACGAACCAAATGGAACGAGGCACGACAGCTTAACCGATTTCTCGTTCAGATGCGAAACGGCTCAGAAGAGCAACACGAAGATGAATTACCCGACCATCTCGCCATGTTGGTTGAGCAAGAAAGCAACGATGTTCTCAATGATGACGTAATCCAGCGCGCACATAACCTCGCCTTCAACACGGAAACGGACTACAATGTCAGCAATCTCATGGACGGAATGGACGCTGTGGTGGACGATACCGCGATAGGATCGCCTATGGATGCCGTGGCTGCTTGGTGGTCGACCCAGAGCCTGCACCGTATCTTGGTTGCCAGCATGGGCAAGGATGAGGAGGCCCTGAGCAATCTCGCCGAAGATGTTGAGCTGGCGGTCAAGGTGGCTCCGCTCGGGTCAACCGCTCAGGCTCGTGCTGTTGTGGCTCGCGCTGTTCTGGTCAACAATCGCCGTGGCGCCAATATCGCTGCAGCGCTCCAGGCCATGGGAACTGATCAGGCAGACAGCCTCTCGAACACGTCAACCACCATTATCGACTCGAGTCTTCAGGCTTCCACGCCTGATATCCGTCTCGCTCTGAGGTGCGCAATGGCTATTGCTCACCTTCGGCGGATCGAAAGTACTGCCGGCGTGCCTCACAAGGGTCTTCTTCTCATTGAATCCATCATGACCCGGGCAAACCACCCCGACATGTCACTTCTTGGATGTACTGCCGCTGTGACGCTGATGGAAGAGCTGTATGTGCACAAGGACGCTGCCGAGACTTTCCAGACGTCTCTCGAGCGGCTATCCGGCGGCCTCCGGGTGTGGATGGGTGGTGCCCCCGGAGAAAAATGCGGCGTTGCTTCGGAGACACGCGAAAAAGTGGTGGACCGATGTTTGGTCATCACCAAGAGCGTGGTGGGCATGGAATCAGATACCGGATACGGAAGTCTGAGCGAATGCGAAGAGGATGGGTGTTGAATGACGGAGGTTGAGCTGACTGGGATGGTCCGCTCACCGCATGAACGCTCTGCTGTATTCTTCGACGCATTTTGCTCGAGTTCGTTTTCTGAAATGACTTCTGTACGATCATGGGCACCTGTTTTCTAGAGAAAGGCTATCATCACTCGGGTTTCGGAGTTTGGCATCGGTTTTAAAAGGTACGATACAGGAAGTAGGAGCAGGGGACATGTTCCAAGGGTTGACACGCGACACGAATACGCGCGTGTTCAAGAGGTTCTACGACAATAAGCAGCTTTCTTTTTTTTCTTTTCTTCTCTACACTTATCCACCTTCATTCTCTATGTACTTTTCCTCTTTTCATTTCTTTCGAAGGAGGGCGCGTTCTTGGAGTTCCCCAGCCGTGACGGAGGTTGGCGGTTGACAGGTTGGCCGGCTGAAACTGCAATCCAAAGGAGGATTGTGTAGGAACATGATGCTTGTGGCCCTGATAATCAACATATGGAGTGAAGGGTGAAAGATAAAAGACATCTTGGGGATGGTTGTTCGGGTCTTGACAGGTCTGTTCGGGGTTTATTTACATAATTTCGAGGCAACGAAGGAGTTAACCCGTACAAAAAATGACCCATGATCAATTGTCTGAGCTTCTTTTACTGCGACTCTCTATGCAAAGATGTATGTGATGTCTCGGTTCCAAGTCTGCCAGAGTCTACATCTTTTCGTGGTCTCATCACGGTTTTACCAATCCACAGCATTCCCACAACCTCCCCCCGCCATGAGCTCGACGGGCTTGGTCATCTTGGCGCCAACAAAGGGCCGAACGCCGGGTTTCTTGCCCCTTGTCCCTACAAACTTGATTCGCCTGTCGAGCTCGTCCATCGGAGCGGCTGCGTCGCTCTCGCCCTTCTTGACCATCCACTTCTTTGTGCCGAGGGCGGCGTCGAGTTCCTCGACGGGGGGCAGCCTGAGATGGAGCATGCCGTCGTCTCTGGCCTCTGCCGGAAAGGTTGCGATGGATAGAGATTCGTCTGTTTTGCACGAGCCGCTGCCTAGGTCAAAGTTGCGCTTGTGGTGAGGGCAGGATACCCATGGAGAGGACGCTTTGCCCTGGGGTGTTTCGGTGGTGCTGCTCGCGGTGTTGGGCTTGCATGGTTCCTGGCCGATGAGCCCGTCGGACAGGATGAAGGCGCGCTTGTGAGGACACATTTGCTGAGTTGCGTAGTATTTCCCCTGGACGCGCCAGACGGCGAGCTGGGTGTCGCCGCGCTTGATGGTGGCCGAGATGCCGTTGGGGAGCTCGTCGGCGCCGTCAAAGTAGGACGTCTCGATGACGGGCTCCCACGCCGTGCTCGTCCACCTGTCCCTGAGGCCCCTGAAGTCCTCGGCAGCGGCCTCGCTTGCCCAGAAGACGGGCCTCCTCTGGCCGCGGTCCTCCTCGGACTCCATGTTGGGCACGGCGTCGCGCGTGTTGCTGAACTGCCGGAACTTGGCGGCGACGGCGGGCGTGCGGATGGCCTCGGCCCACTCGTCGAAGAAGCTGTCGACGAGCTCCTGCATCTGGGCCTCGAGGGACGCGCAGATGCCCAGCCTGTCCTCGAGGATGACCTCGCGCAGGTACCCGAGGCCGCCGGGGAGGGACTCGACCCAGCGGGCTGTGCGCTGGAGCTTGTCCGCCGTGCGGATGTAGAGCATGAGGTAGCGGTCGAGGATGGTGACGACGTCTGCGGGGGGGACGTCCTTGGCCAGCAGCTCGGCGTGTCGAGGCTTGGCGCCGCCGTTGCCGCCGACGAAAATGTTGAACCCCTTTTCCGTGGCAATCAAACCGAAACTGCAAAGATATGTTGTGTTAGTTATACGTAAAGAGAGAGAGAAAGACAGGGAGCATACTCTTTGCTTTGAGCCTCCGCGCATTCACGCACACACCCGCTCACGCCGCCCTTGAGCTTGTGAGGCGCCCGAATGCTCTTGTAGCGCTCCTCCAGACGGACAGCCAGACCGACGCTGTCGCCGATGCCGAACCTGCACCACGTCGACCCGACGCAGCTCTTCACCGTGCGCAGGGATTTCGCGTAGGCGTGCCCCGATTCCATGCCCGCCGCGAGGAGCTCGCCCCAGATGTCGGGGAGGTCCTGCTTCCTGGCGCCAAACATGTCTATGCGCTGGCCGCCGGTGATTTTGGTGTAGAGGTTGTACTTCTGGGCGACCTCGCCGATGACGCGGAGCTTGTCGGGCGTGATCTCGCCGCCCGAGATGCGCGGCACGACCGAGTAGGTGCCGTCGCGCTGGATGTTGCCCAGGAAGCGGTCGTTGGTGTCCTGCAGGCCGTGGCTCGTCTTGTCCATGACGTGCTTGTTCCACAGCGAGGCCATGATGCTCGCCACGGCGGGTTTGCATAGCTCGCACCCGAGACTGGCCTTGTCGTTGCCCACTTCCCGCATGACTTCCTTGAGGGACTTGAGCCGCTTGACCATGACGATGTTGTAGAGATCTACGCGCGAGTAGTTGAAGTGCGAGCACAAGTGGTTGGTCACCTCGTTGCCCATGGCGGCCATGGTTTTGTTGAAGATGGTGGTTACGAGGGGCACGCAGCCGCCGCAGCCCGTACCGGCCTTTGTGCACGACTTGACGCTGGCAATGTCCTTGCAACTGCCGTCCTTGACGACTTGTACGATGTCGCCCTTTGTGACGTTGTGACATGAGCAAACTTGGGCGTCGTCCGGGAGGTCATCGCCGTCTTCGGCACCCTCCTTCTTGGCCCCAAGGATGAGCTCGCTGGGAGGCACTTCCAGCTCCTTCATGGCCTTGACCATGGGGACGAGCTTCACGTAGTCCTTTGTGTCCCCAATCATCATTCCGCCAAGAAGGTATTTGCCATCTTTGGTGAATATGTACTTTTTGTACACGTTCAGGAACGGGTCCTTGTAGGTCAGCGCCTGAACCGACAGCGTCTCGTTCCCGTTGGAACGCTTGAGTGTTCTTGCAAACTTGGGAGGCAGGGACTGCGGCCCCTTTACGTCTGCGAAGCAGTCACCGAAGCTGGCGACCTCGACCCCGAGGAGCTTGAGCTTTGTGCTGAGGTCCGGGCGCTTAAAGGTCCTGGGAGAATGCATCTTTGCTTGGGTGAGGTTGAAGGCAAGGACCTCGGCCATTTCTATGCCGGGCCCGATGAGGCCGTATGATGTGCCTTTCCAGCTCGCACACTCGCCTATAGCGTAGATGTCTGGGAGGTTGGTCTGCAAGGAGTCGTCAACTACTATGCCACCTCTCGGAGCAATATCAAGGCCGGATATTCGTCCTAGGTCGTCTCGGGGTTTCACTCCAATGGCGAAGCAGAGAGTTGAGCAATCAATTTCTTGCCCATCCTCAAAGACCACGCCCGAGACGTTATTGCCTGCGTCAGTCTTGATGCTTGCGACTCGCTGGCCAAGAATCACGTCGACGCCCAGGTTTCGCACCTGATCAACCACCATTTGACCTGCGGCTTCATCGAGTTGCCTGGATAGAACCCATTTGTTCCGTTCCAGGACGCTGATCTTGTCGAATCGCTCCAAGTCCAGCATGGCCTTTGCGGCCTCGAGACCCAGCAGACCACCGCCAATGACGACGCCATTCGTTCCCCTCTTACTTTCGGCAAAGCTGATGATCTTGTTCAAGTCGCTGATGGTTCTGTAGACGAACACGCCCGTGGCGTCGTGGCCTGGAACACTCAGAGGGAGAACTGCGTCCGAGCCTGTAGCAAGGACGAGAATGTCGTAGGGATACGTTTGACCGTTGGCACAACTGACAGTCTTGGCTCTTGAGTCAATGCTCGTTGCTCTGGTGTTGACATGGCAGTTTAATGAGCCTTCAGGAACTTCCTTGTACTGACGATATTGTTAGCATGGAGTCCGATCCGGGGATGTCATATTGTTGGCGACGAACCCATGAGGCGGGATTGATGAAGAGATTCTCGATTTTCCGATGCTCGAAGAAGCTCGTGAGCCCAACTCGGTTGTAAGCCAGGTAAGGCTCTTCGCCGACGACTGTGATATTGTATTCTCTCGACTTGGCATCGTACTTGAGAAGCTTCTCACTGCGGGCCTATCAGGAATGCCTGGCAACCGAACATGAGAGGTCTCGACTTACATGAAGGCGATGCCAACCATGCCCAGGCCTACGACGACGAGGCGTTTGTGGTGATGTGACATGGTGGGCTAAGCACTTACTTACCGACCCGGTCACGAAAGGATGCACACATTGGGTAATATTGACTTCACATCAAGATGTCCCCTGGAGACCCTCGGGGCTTTAAAAGAGCAGCTCCCTGAAGCCGAGGCCAACAGACACCCAGCAGTGGATTACTATCACACTTGCACAGAGCATCTCCGGCGGGACACGAGAAAAGAGGCCTGGCGTAATGTGCATTTCCGGACTGCGACACAGGGCCAAGTTAATCGTCAGCAGACGTCGGAGCTCAAAGGATGATTGTTGATAAGGAGATTTCTGAGCTGTAGCCAATCAGAGGAGTGGCTTCTTGTTGTGTCGAGATGCTCCGCGGAGAAAGTGTAGATTGAGACATGGGGCTCGCTGTGTATGGGGCAACGCCTCCAATAATTCAATCTTTTCTCTAAAACTTTAGGTATAAAGTAGACTGCCCTATAAATCCGGAAGAAGGTTATCCTGATAACGACTTGCGCAATTCGACCCAATTCACCACCCTCGTGGGGAACCGGGTTGGCTTGTCCTGCGGCCGACGAGCAGCAGCAGGGCGAGAAAGAGGCATGGCGATTATGACAGCTGTAATAATTCTCAGGTAAAATATGTGAGCGAGACGAAGCGAAGATTCGAGATTGAAATACGTAACTCATGTGCATCTGCTTTATCTGCTCCATCTGCTCCATCTGCTTGTGACTGGCCACCATGGAATCGACGGCCAGTCTCAGTGACATCAGCTTCTCCGAGGACACTGCCATTTAGCAACGCCTTATCAGCGTGGCCTTGACAGCACCTCAGACTACCACTTCCTAGAAGATGCATTAGTGGTGTTTTGCAGCCTGGAATCTGTCACTGGCAGATTTGTCCACAGATGTTAGGTCCGCAGGTACAGTACGCACTTACAGTACCAATTACCCCCCTAGCACCAACCTGGAAGTCACCTCCCCCCACCACACGCACACGCACAGAAACGTCATTTGCATGTGAACCCCACCAACATTCGCCCATCAACCAAACACTCCGACATCTGGCGATAGCTTCATCTCATCAACCTCTGTCCCTTTCTCACCGTCTCCCTCCCTCCCTCCCTCAAACAATCCCTCTCCCAACCATGGCAACCGCTCCCGCCGCAACCTCAACCGGCACACCCACCCCCGCCGACAGCACCTCCTCCTTCGTCTGGCCGCGCGAGTACCACTTCCCCGCCTTCTACACCCGCCAGACCAACCTCACCACCCTCCACGCCCAGCACACCACCTGGTCCTCCCTCGTCCTGGCCTACGCCCGCCACAACCGCCTCTTCCGCCTCGCCCTCTCCTCCGCCGCCGACTCGGACCTCTTCTGCAACCGCCGCCTCGACCGCCGCCTCCAGCCCGACGACATCCGCGACGTCATCGACTTCATGCGCAAGGACGGCTCCGCCGAGTACGTCGGCGGCGGCAGCTCCGGCGACGTCGTCTTCCTCCACTGGCGCAAGCCCGAGGAGTGGGCCGCCCTCGTGGAGAGCTACGTCGAGGAGACGGGGCAAAAGGGCAGCGTCTTGACTGTGTACGAGCTCATCGAAGGGGATGGGACAAAAGGATCAGGTATGACCACCAATACTGGCCTCTCTACCCGATCACCAGTTGATTCGGTCGCTCATTCAACCAATCAGACATTCACGGCATGGACAACGAGGTTCTTCTCAAGGCACTAAACATCCTCGTTAAACGAGGCAAAGCCCAAATCTTCGGCGAAGACGATTCATTGGGCGTCAAATTCTTCTAGCCGCTCCTTACGCCACATGACTACTAATACATACTACACATGCATGCCACCTTGGTCGTGTGTCTGAACCGATAGCTGATACAAGAACCGGGCAGCATCCTGGGCCGAATAACCAAACTCCGTCATGGGGATCTCGCACATAACCGATTCTTCCCCCCTTAGGGATCATAAAAGTTCTCCACGAGGAACTTATCATCGAATCGGACTTGCTGTGCCATGGCCACATCCAAAAGCCAGTCAGGAGCCACCACTCGCGGCTCCATATTCCCCTTCCGTGCCATGTCTCGGAAGCGCTCCCACATTGCCTTCTCCTCGAGACTGTTACTACTCAGGAGATATACAGGCTCTGGAGGTGCACCGCCATCTTCCTCGGCTGTCGTTGGCCGGATCGTCGTGCCGCTACGTGCCCGGTAGATCTTGAAGATGGCGTTGTTGGCTTCCGCTATAGCTTTGTAGCTTTCTGGTCCATTCCGGATCTTCTCGGTGCAGTAGATGGGAATGCCCATCAGAAGTTTGCCCCGATTGGCCTTGGCTCGTGCTACCGATTTTTCCAGGCTAAAGTTGAACCGCGACTCCGTTTCGTCGTCCTTCAATAGGAATTCGTCAATGTCAGGAACCTCACCAGTTTCGAGGACCTTGTCAATAAAGGTGGATGAAATGACCGTCGGACCTCTTGCCAAGGCACAGAGGAACTTGACCGTGCGGACGACGTGTGGAGCTGCAAGACAGTCACACGGTTGACCCTCTTGCACGATCTGGATTCCGAGGTCACGCAATTTTCTCTGTAGACACTGTTAGGGCTATAGTTATAGAATCGCTTAGAGCAACGTACCCGGTCATGATCTTCTTTGTGTTTGTCTCCGACCCATCGTGAGAAGCCCGTGAGAATGACCCTCAGCTCGATACCTGGCAGAGACGGCCGCGCCTTTTTGCTTGGTCTCTTGTCTTCGGCATCATCATCAGCAGCAGCCGGGCTTGTCGCATGCTTGCCTTTGGTTTTGTCAACTTCATCCGCAGCTCGTTTCCCACCCCATGGCGCATTTCCTTTGCCGTGCCGCTTCTTCTCCTTTTCGTATAGCGCAATATCTGGAGCAATGTTCTGCAGCAAGTCTCGCGCCTTTGCCTTTGCGCTGCGACCCCCTGTTGACATACCAGAGGGTGTTTCGTTCTCCTTTCCTGCTCGAGGCTGTCGGGTGCGGATAGGCGTGGCCACCGCATTTAGAGACTTGGTCGTCTTCTTCTTAGAAGTCTCCTTAATATCCGTGTCCTCTTGCTGAAGATCGTCCACGTCCCTCTCTTCAGTCCCCCGACCTATCACAACTCCTTCCGCAGGTCCGTGGTAGTATGCATTATCCTCGGCTGCCTCTAGGATTCTCCGTTTCCTCTTGGCTCTGGGGGACATGTTTTCCTCACCACCAGGGTAGTACATTTCTCGGAGCCTGGTTCTATCAAAGAAGGTCTGGCCAATAATCTCGCCTAGATTGGTGCGGGGAGGAAAGTGGTTGTATTTGCTGATGTTTGTCGGCCTCATTTCGCACTTGGAGTAGCACTCTTCGATCCAAAGATGGTTGATCACGGCAATTCCCCACTCAGGGGCAGCCTTACACTTTTCGCTTGAATTGCGTGCGGTGATGAGATGCGTGTTGTCTGCCTTCATTGTTTTGGTGAATTCTGCGCCACAGGCTTTGATGAGGTTCTCGAGATATACACGTGCCTCTCCACCGTAGTTGGATACTGTTATGCGCATGTCCTTGAATCCTTCGATCCCATTCTTGGGAACGGGATAGTGCAAAAGTCGGCGGAGTGGTGAGGCCCAATCATTGTGGACGATAAGCCAATACAGCCAAGATAGGTTTCCTACTTCCTTGCAGGACTGTGCAGCCTGGATATAGTCTGGTCCTTCACGGTATTGACAGATGAACAAGTCGCAATCTTCTACTGCAGTTACCAGTTTTCCACCCCCATTTATGATGATGTCTTGGATGACCTTGGTGAGCCGAGCGCTTGTGCTGAGGTCTGCGGAGAGCATGACACTTTTATCTTGAAAAACGGTGGCCGGGGGGCGAACAACATCACCATCTGGTGGCAAAGGTGGCATATAGCTCGGATTGGCAGAAGTAGCTCCGGCGAGGTTCGGATTCTCTGGGATTTGAAGTTCGTCCTCAGGAGACTTTTTCAAGATCTCGGGGTCGGGCAGGCGGTAGGGTTGCTCGTCGATTCTTTTGCCCAGCTTGAAGCAGTCGTCGAACCTGCAAACGTTAACGCCTGTGTGATCTTGGTAGGCAACTATACCCACCAATGCGGTAGAACAATCTTTCCCTTCCAGTTCTTCTGAATTGCGGCTTGAACCTTGGGATGATCCATGCTCAAGGCACAAAGATGCGTTGTTAGCCGCGACACATCCTTCGACTCCTGCCCGCCCAGTGCCATGACAGCTCCAGCTATGCACTCCTTGTCGTTTTTGGGTAGATCTGCGCACGTCACGACGACTTGAGAGAAGATCATTCGGGGGTCAGGGGAAAACGGTCGGACCTGGGCTTGTTTCTGTCGGGATATGGAGGAAACAACCCATTGCTTAGTTACAACTGGGATCATGACGGCCTGCGATTCTGTGTATTGTGGGAAGTCGATAGTGTTCGAGATAATGTGTGTAATCTGTTCGATCGGGATGGAGCCGTCGCGTCGGGGTTCGCAGACAGTACAGCCATGCTCAATCATTATTGTAGTGAGCTACATATGAGTTAGCACTTTATACCAGAGTTTGCATCTCAGTAGCGTACTTCTCCAATCACTCTGGGCGTGAGAACGCTGCTGGGCACGAATGCCACGGCGCATTCAGCAAAGAGCTTCGACGAAGCCCCAGCGGTGTCGCCCATATTTGCGTCTGGGGCTAAAACAACTTAATTTTAGAGAGGGATGTTCCAGAAGAGACAAAAAAAAGTAAATAAACCGGGCATTTAAGAAGTCTGGTGTCTTATTGAAAGGGCATTGTTCAGAGTTGATACTCGCGGATACTCGCGGCGGGTGATATGTAATTATTCTTGTCGACGCGACGGCGTTGACTAGCCCACCAAACGCGAAGGCAGCAGGCGGTCACATGACAGTTGTGTGTACTAGTACTTAGCATGAATGTATCTTTCGCCGACAAATACAGTAGTGTTACCTTTTAGTGGATGACAGACGATCCAACTGGACGCGCTTCACGAAAAACACTTTACGCCACTTCGGGTCCACTTTGGCCAGACACAACAATCTGGCCCGTGACTGAGAAAGAAGGAGAATAATGGAATATATACAGAAGCATGCCTCCCTTGCCCGTCTTTATATGTACCTAGCTTATGTGCAAACCCCAGATTATCACCTAGAGTCCGTTTACTTCTCTATACTGAAGACATGTTCGTAGCCTCGGAAGGCCTTCACACGAAACCACCGACTACTTGTATATGTGTACCTACCCATCCATTATGCAGTTCCTATACCATGAAACCGAAACAATGTTAACGCCGATTTTTCATATGACTCATAACGGAATGCTTTGTTTGCGAATCATGACAAATAAAGAGAGGGAGAAAAAAAAGGATAGCGCTATGGCTTTAAGCACTGCACTCGATCGAGGCCAGAGCCACCGCAGCTCCCATTAGTGAGCTTTCCTTGGCAGACACAAGCTTGACTTGACGAGAACCGTCTTGGCTGTGGTATGAGACTAAATCGTCCAAGTACTTTTGGCAGTGGGCCAAATATCCCGGATAATTCTCAATCACGCTGCCATTGAAGGCAACGGTTGTCTCTCCAAGATCCCTGTCATTTTCCGCGTGTTCACGCAGAGGCGACGCATCAGGCAGCGACTCAACGAATTTGCTTTGTGTATCCGCCCTCAACTGCCAGAAGGCAAATACGGAGGTGGCAACGAGGGCGCTTGAACGGATTGACACAAATGAGGCCAGTTGCCTCAAGAATGATAGATCAGCTGATGTTGGAGAGTGCGATGACGGGTGCCGACTAGCAAACTCTCTGCGTGCGTGATCGAGACCAACGCTGATATCGCTGTCAGAATTAACACCGAGGACACGAACTTCGAGAAGGATGAGCTAACCTTTGAACCATGGAAAGAGTCTCAGTTGCCAATGAGTAGGGCTTCTTGAGAGACGGAGGTATCACACCGCCAAAGACGCCAGTTGTTTCAATGGCCTCAATCAGAACGAATCTGCAAATCTCTCCCAGATACATGCCGCTGACAAGTAATTCCAAGGGCTGGAAATCCGGTCGGGCGTGACCTTGGCGCAGTTTTTGATCCCATCGTGTCCTTGGCAAGACGCCACCACCGAACATGCTAATTTCGGAATTTACGATGAGATGAGTCCATTCAGCTGGACGCTGGCCAAGCTTCGATTGCCCCATCGTTAGGACAGGCAGATACGCGGCAATATTGACGCCAGTACCCAGAATCAGTCCAAACCGTGTCGACGTATGTGAGTAGGCCTCTGACAATAAACACGCACTGGAGTCGTTGACGATGGCTCGTAACTCTACGTTGAGACCTTGTTTACTGCACGCCGTTTCGATAACACTGCCGAGATCCTGACCCACCAGACCCTCGTTTGCGAAAAAGCCTTTGCCCATGGCTGAGAGCTTCCCTCCCTTGAGAGAAGTTTGACTGGCACTGTTAGTGACAGGGCTGTGCAAATTAGATTCAGGAGTCTCCGCTTACTCGATAGGAAAGCTCCAAGCCATCGACATTAGAAGAGGTTGGCTGGGGCCGTGTAGGTGGTTGTATTGCTCGTCAAGGGTTTCCTTGATCCTTGCTGCCATCCAATCGAAAAAGGCCATGCCTTTTAAACCTTTGATGTCAGGCGTTATGGCAAAATTCTGTATGCTGATAATCCCGCTCCCATCGCCAACCTCTGATATACGACCTCGAAGTTCCACCAGCGCCACTCTGAGAGTAGAACCGCCAACATCGAGTGCCAGATAATGTCCTTTCTCGGTTCCATTTGGTAGTTGGTGACTGTATGACGGGAGCATGGCTTCTGTGCTCGTCTGGAGACGTTCGATATACTCCTCCTTCAAGTTACGAGCCAGTTGCTGCAGGCGATCTTGACTGACGGGATCGAGAAAGAGAGCTTCGGCCTCCTTGAGAAAGTCTTGGGCTGACCTGCAGAACGATGCAGTGGTAGAATCATTGTGGCTAACGGCAACCGCTAGAGATCCTGTCCAGTATGCCAAGACAGCTTGGATTAACGATTTGCCTCGAACCAAGCTTTTGATGATGGCGGCGAGAAGGTGCTTCTGAAAGGTTGCCATGATAGAGCGAGTGAATGTGGATATGCAAACGAGAGACAGAGAGGAGAGAGTCGCGAGAAGGATATCAAGTCATGGACGCGAGGGGAAGTAAAATACTAAAATCCAACGAGGGCTCGAGCAGTCATTCGGACGGACAAATGGGGCTGGTATCTCACGCCCCCAGCGACCGGGCTGAGGCGGATCGGAAGGGCAGGTGCCGTGTTCGTTAGTTGCGAGACAGTGCTCGTTTGGGCGGTCCAGCAAGAGAGGCTCAAAATGAGATGACAGAGAATACGAGCAAGAGGCAAGAGACGAAAGTTGCCAAAGAAGAATAAGGCAGGTCGGAGCTGGAAAGGCGACAGTGGTGGACGTAACGATAGACAGGAGACAGCAAAAGGACTGGACGTTACAGGGAGTCTAGGACAAGGTCTGGTGCAGGAACAGTAGTCTTCCGTGTGGCATTGGCTTGGAGAAGTGGGAATTAGAGTGGGTGGTGAGTACAGCCATGCCAGTCATTAGTTAGTCACCGGCTGGATGAAGCGAAGGTGTGAGCATCAGCGCGTGCTGTGGTGGGAAAGGGCCCTTCTTCGAAACAACGTCGCATAGGGCGTCATTCTCAAACAAGACACCTAGAGGAGATTGGCTGACGACGTACCGCGTTCGGGGATTGTCGCAGTCCATGTGCTGGAGCCGTCCTCGGGTCCAGGGCACGTCCATGTTCTGTTTCCTGAAGTGCTGTTGGCGTGCTCACTTGTCGAGCCAAGTGAGGCGCCAAAGACTGAGCGAGATGGGATGGGGTTGTTGTAACGTTGCGTGGAGTGGATCTGACGGGAGGCAATGGACATGTACAAAGCGCCTTCCACCCCAGACCAGCCTAGGTAGGTACCAACCTAGGAAGGAGCGTGCCGATTCTAGGGCCGGAATCTAATTCGCCGATTGAGAAATTGATAACTCCTTCCTGCCAATGGAATGGAATAGTTTGCATGCAACTGGACTGCATTGCACCTGCTCACGATTCCTACGATCGGAGACATCAATCGCCCCGCTGCCAAGCTGCTTGAGGCTCACTCTTCAACTTCACCACGGCCAGGGCAGACTCTTTGGGAGCTCAGCTGTAAACAAGCCGGCGGCGCCGTCAACCATCTATAGGAACATCTTCCCGGGCAAGGATACAACCAAACCACTATCAAAGTTTCTTCATTCTGTCCAGGGTCTTCGAAACGCAGAGGTGTCCCCCCACAAGACTGCCACCTCAGAACTTGTCCGCGCGGGGACCGAGTGGTAGGGCCGATTGCTAATGCGATTTTGGGACTTTTCTCGACGAGAACTTGTTGACGATTTGTTGTCTGACGAGCAAGCACTCGTCAAGAGCGGATACCGGGATGAGTGCCTCTCTATGCGGATGTTACGAATGATGTTGGTGATTCTGCAAGCGCAGAAGTGGTAACACCCGACTCTGCAACACCAAAAAGCCCGTTGATCAAACATAGGTACCTGAAGCTACAGCCAATCCCGGCTTCCCAAAGTCAATTTGACAGGAGAACGGCGGCATACTTATTCTTTGAGTTGTCCACGATAGCGACTTCAAGCCTCCCGTCAACCTGTTCACTTTCCGTCGAGCAGCGATGTCGTTTAGTCCCCTTACCCATGCGCTACCACTATCTCATCAAGCTCCAGGGACTATCCGTAGAAGCCAGTGGCAAGTCATATGACCGCGCGCAACGTTGGCAGAAATCACCATCAAGAAACGACGGAACCGTCGGCCAATTGCTACACGGTATTTGTACACTGTAGACTTGTACCTGGCGGCACGTTGAGCTCCTGTGCCATGCCATGTCTACCGAGACTACAGTGACGTTCCATTTCATCCCGTCATGATACACGTCAACTCACAAGGTTTTCCACCACAACCACTGAATTACCTCGAATGGTGAGAGGCGACACTGAGTTGCCTGTAGGTTGTCGTCATGACGCAAGGCACATGTTCCCCTTTGTCAGTGGCGTACCGCCCATGAGGCCCTTCTTGAAGCTCTTAAGCAGCTCTTTGTCTCTCCTCCCCAAATCATTACTGATGATTTGAAAATTCTACACAAACAACCCAGAAAATCAGCACTGAAGAGCAAATCTTTCAATCTCATCTCGATCTTGTCTGAACACAGACGACTAGACTGCTTTCGTCTTCGCCCCGTCTACACTTACACAATCCACCCTCACCCCCTCGGCTCACCGCAATGCGTCTGATCATTCGGGACGACGAGCATGCTGCAAGCATGTACGTTGCCAAGTACGTGGTTGACCGCATCAAGGCCTTCAACCCCACCCCTGAGCACCCATTCGTTCTCGGGCTTCCTACAGGATCCAGTCCCCTTGGGGTCTACGAGATTCTAGTTTCCAAGTACAAGGCAGGCGAGGTAAGCACCGCCCCAAACGATGCAACCATGACCCTGCTGACATGGGTGGTAGATTTCCTTCGAGAACGTTGTCACCTTCAACATGGATGAGTATGTTGGGCTGCCCCGTGATGACCCCAACTCATACCATTCCTTCATATTTAAGCACTTTCTTTCCCACGTCAATATCCACCCGTCCAACGTCCACATTCTCAACGGCAACGCACCAAACCTCGAGGCAGAGTGCAATGCCTATGAAGATGCGATCAAGGCAGTGGGTGGCATCGACCTGTTCCTAGCAGGGATTGGGGACGATGGCCACATTGCTTTCAATGAACCCGGGTCCAGCCTGGCCAGCCGCACCAGAGTCAAGACGCTGGCCTATGACACTATCTTGGCCAATTCGCGCTTCTTTGGTGGTGATCTGACCAAGGTTCCGAGAATGGCCTTGACTGTCGGCGTTCAGACTGTTCTCGAGGCGCGGGAGGTTGTGGTAATCATCCTCGGCGCGCGCAAGTCCCTGGCGCTGCAAAAGTGCATTGAGGGAGGTGTCAACCACATGTGGACTTTGTCCTCTTTGCAACTTCACCCCCACCCCATGCTCGTCGTTGATGAGGATGCCACGCTGGAGTTGCAGGTCAAGACAGTAAAGGTAAGTTTCTCCCCTTCCACCCCCTGGCACCGATGCTAATCTTCCATACAGTACTTCAAGAGCATCGAAAAGGTAGCCCGCGAGCAAGGTTTCGAACAAATTCTCCCTTCCAAGGTTCGCACTGGCAACGCCGATATCCCCGAGACCAAGATCCAAAAGGTTTCCTCGCCTGTCCTTGTCTCTCCAGAACCGATTGCCTCGCATCTACTACGCGCAGATCCCGCCAGCGGCCGTACCTCTCGATCCGTCTCACCAGATCTCGTACCTGATCGCATGGCCTCGCGGATTCCCGAGCCTGACCTGAGCCGTAGACTGACACCGAACCCTGAGCAGCAGATGTTTAGAGTGAATGCCGTGGGGGCTTGATGTGGTCTGGTTTGGGAGGAGGTTCGTTTTGCTTGATCATGTATGACGCGTTAGAAGTTTCGAAACCCAAATTGTAACGAATCGAAAGACAAAGGGAAATTTCATAGATGATGACGTTTCAATGATATAATGATAGATTGGGCTGTGTCGGATTTGTCCCGAGGGCGTTATGGAGCATGTTGGATTGGGCCATGGTTGGTTAGACATATTCGACGTTGGCGGAATTTGGGGACGCATGTACGGGGTATGAATTAATGAACCCAATAAGTTGTCATTCGAATCTAGGGTATCTGCTTAATGTCCTCCGTAAAATACCTTACCGTGAACTCACTTTGAACCCCAAACGGTACAACACCCATGCTGCTTCATGTATCCAACGTTATACATATTAGAATGAAAATAGGTATACAAAGGTGTCTCTGAATAGTACAAATTCATAATTCGTCAGGTTTCACCACATCAGTCGGCGGCAAAGTAGCGTTTTGCTTTACTCCTCACTTGCTGTGCCTTCATTTCTGGTGGGACTATGGTGTGGTGAACGACATGAGGTCTGTACACGGCATCTACAGGAGGCATCCTATCTCGAATTAGTTACCATCATCTCCATATGAAGGCGAGGGCTCTTACCAGTCATCGACTGTCAAGGGGAAATATTCGTAGAGAGGATCTATGTCATCATCTTGCGGACTACTCTCGGAGTTCAGCCCCGCAGCGGGAACCCCCTTTGGGGGCTGCGGACTCTGCAGGTCGGAGCTTGATCGATTATCACTTCTCTCATCCTCTGAAAGCGAGAGGTTGATGGGGAGAGAAGTGCTGTGTCGGGCCGCGTGTTTTTGTGCAGATTGCTTGGAGGCATGGTTTGTCTCCGACCAAGCAGGGACCGGCGGTTTCGGGATATTCGGAGATAATGCCATACGTTTGGCTGGATGCGGGTTGTAAGGCTGAGGGCTGGGAGACGGTTGCGGTATTGACTGTGGTGTTGACCAGTCGTTCTGCTGAAAGGGTTAGCAAGATATAAGACAAAGGCAAAGCCGACATACCTGGATGTTGCCGAGTGAGGGATACTTTGACACATATCCTTGAGAATTCTCTCTTTCCAGTCGTAAACTGGAGTTATCGGTTGACGTAGTGTTCCTTCTCTCCACCTTCTTGTCGGCTGTCAGCGGCACGTCCTTTCTGCTGTCAAAGTTTCTTGGACTACGTCCTCGGACAATGACTGGACCGGAATGTATTTCGGCAATTTCCACCAGTTCCCCGTTTTGCATTCGGCCGTGCAGGCCAATCTGGACCACAAAGTGTTGCTGGAGGCCTTTTCTGCGGCCATTATTAGCAGTTGCATGTTTGAACTGGAGTCTTTTCCATGACACCGGAAGCGTGAGACGATGTGCATCGATTTCTTGCCCAGAAGTGAGATCAAGCGTAATGTTCGGCGGTGGCCCAATACTCTTGGATTCATCGCTGGGCTGGGCGTTTGCGTTCTTCCAGGGAATCGAGATGATCTCAGCTGGCTTCCCCTCGTTTGATTCTGTTGCCGAAATGGTGGCGACAAGTTCAAAGATGGGAATCTGAACACCTTGGTCATTGGTGATGTGGGTGACGGACCGGGGAAGCGTGATTTGACCGGAGCATTGCCATAGATTGCGCCGATAGCAAGTCAGCTCCAGCGGTCGTCCTCCAGGGGTCTCGCCGCCAAACACATCTTCCGCAACAAAGAACATGCCGTATAATTCTGCACTCATCAAGACTTCGGCAAAATGGCCATTCTCATCGGTTATCGTCGAGCTGGAGACGGGGGCAGAGAAGCCGAGAAGCTTATCGTCGAGCTGCTGGGGCGACGACTCTTCATGCAGAGCAACTTGGTTTGGTGGCGGTTCAAACTGTCGTGCCGAATATGAAAAAGGATCTTCGAATGTGCTTGAAAAATGGTCTACGTCGTAACCGGGCGGGAAGAGATTGGGCAACGTTGTTCCATCACTTGACATGTCAGCATTGCGAGATTGCGAGGTTGCGCTGTCGCGGACCACATACAGCATCGACTCGTCGAACTGTATCCCTTGATCGAAGACGTCCATGGTCAAGCCTTGCGGCTGGCCTGTTCCGAGATTCATCGTCATGGTGTCGTGTTCGGAGGCGCCCGTGGAAAGGTCTGGCATGTTGTAGGCGGCCATGGCATTGCCTAGGTTGTCATCGCTTCATCAGGCTCAGGTGCTGTTAGATGCGCGACACACGAGCACCAGACAGAGACTGTGAGACCCGAGTGTATCGAGGAGCGACTCGCGACAACGGTATCGGGAGGGGGGAGGATGCGAGCGTGTCGATATCGGTGCTGAGAATTGGACGCGGGATTGACGGATCAAATGATGACTTGACGGTATTTGATGAGACTTGATTCCTGGCGCAAGTCGTGAATGAGAAGGCGGAGGCGCGGAGGGAGCTGTGGAGGAGACCCACTGGGGCCGTCCTCTCATCAGCCAAGGCCCTATCAACGGAAGATGGCGTCCATTGGCTCGTCATTGCACCTGCGGAACATAGCTAGAACCAAAATTAGCGATTCACTCCACTAAAGGACAGCGCTAATTGCGGCATTGGGTGAGCAAGACCGAATGATTTTGCGACTCGGGCGTTGATCGACGCTGTGATATCGTATTTGACGAAGGGTGTCGTTGAGGGATTCTGGATGTGAGGAGAGTTGTTAAGAATAGGCCATGTGCCAGCAACGCGAACAAGAATCAATGCGACACCTCTACGCTCCAAGCTGTCTACCTGACGTGGCTAGGTACCTAACTAGATACTGAGCTCCCATGGGGATCTCCCTAACGCCAAATTCTATCTACCCCCCCGGTTTGCTGCAAATGTACATATGAATGTGAGGTATCTATCTTTTGTAACTAATAACTCTATGACCCTTTGCTTTGCTTGCAATTTCGTTCGCCGCTCTACGGATACTTCGCTCTTTGCTCTACGATGTCATCTACCCAAAGTCTTACTGCAATCCCGCCTTCACATGACTCTGTTCGGCCCGACCAACCCGCCTGCCAAACTTCCATACCTCATCTAGAACGAGCCGATGAAAACCCCCCGCGTCCTCTTCCGAGAACACCACCAAGTCGGCATCCGCCCCTGCGTCCAGTGTGCCCTTGATCCCCTGGAGCCCCAACATGGCCGCTGGGGTTGAGGTCACAGCCCCAAGTGCTTGGGGAATTGTGGCTCCGGTCCACTGCATAAAGTTGTTGACGCACTCGAGTAGCGTTATGGAGCTGTTGGGTTGTGTTTGTCAGTCGGGTTTCTCCCGTTCTACACCTGAACTGCCGCGTGAAAACCACTCACCTCCCGGCAATTGTATCTGACCCTTCAAGAAGTAACTTGGGGCCTCTTTTCACAATGTTGCACGTCTGCTCACCATTCGTCCAAGGGTACGCTCCGTCTGGGAGACCGACAAGGTGCATTGCATCCGTGACCAGAATGAAACCTTCCGGGTGCGCGTTGAAGGCAATCTTGATGGTGGTGGGATGCAAGTGAATGCCATCTGAGATGATGCCAAAGTACGGCCGCGGTAGAGCCTCCGAGGTACCCAAAACACCAAAGATGCCTGGGTTTCGGTGATGCAGAGGCCGCATGGCATTGAACAGATGAGTAATCATTGTTGCACCCATTCCAACTGCCTGGGAAGCTTCCTCATAGCTTGCTTCCGAGTGGCCGATGGAATAGGTGATACCCCTCGAGGTCAGCTCAGGGATCAGGTCCATCATCCGCCCTTTCTCGGGTGCGGCAGTGATCATCTTGATTGGGAGCTTTCTGCCGCCGGACGTATTCAGGTTCTCGGCTCCGTAGCACTTTTCGAGATCGCTCATCGTCTCGGCCTTGATCAGGACATTGACGTTGTGAACTCCGTTCTTGGTGGGGCTCAAGAACGGCCCCTCACAATGGGCTCCGAGAGACTCGGCCCCGTCCTCGGCTCTCCTTGGCTCTCCGGACGGACCTAGAAACGGCAGTGTCTAAGTGCCGTTAGCCTGTGCGCTATTGAATATCCACAGTCGACTTGGGGGGCTTTACCTTGTGGTACATTTCCGGTAGTTGGCTTGTGATTGTAGGAATGTAGGATGTCACTCCGGTACCAACCAGAAGACGGTTGACTTCCCGCAATCTTTTGCCATATTCCGACATGTCGTCCATCAAGGTCGAGAAGTTGAGGCCAAAGGCGCCATTGAGCTGGCATTCGATCAGTCCAGGAGCGACGATGCGCCCGCCAAGATCAATGGTCTCGTTAGGCAGAGCCAGTTCGTCATAGAACGAGGTCTGACTGTCAATGATCTTGCCAGTCTCTGAGCTGATCCAGACATCTCCTGCCACGAGGGCATCGCCCTTGAGCAGACGACAGTTTGTGAACTTGATGAGTCCAGAGTTGGCTCGAGTAGGAGAGAGCGCAATCGGCATATTGTAAGAAGATTGCGATGCCAGCGACGATTTCTTTGGGTGTATGATATCAAAGCTTCGCCCTCTGAAAGAAGATTTTTTTGAGAGATATCCTACTACTAAGTAGTTCTTGCGGGTATCACGGAGTTTGGGAATCAGGGTTCATCACCAGTCGTGACGCCCTGATGGTGGTATCTCGGGCCTCACGGCGAGTTCGTCACCATCATTGTTTGCCACGACTATCTCATGGTTCCATGCGTGGGCGGCACAGAGAACGTGGGTCTTCAATTTGCATCGATAGGCATCACGGCGGTTGCTTTCTGGATGCTTGGATGCCTACCAGGGTTCCGGCTCAGGCGACCTTTGAGCCACCTGCTTGTACAAGAGCCTGGTATTCGTCCATCAATCCTTGACTCAACACTCCTCTTTTCTTCCCATCTCCTCCGTCGCCGTTGGGTTCCATACCATGGGTAGCGATTGCAGGTACACAGTGCCGTGCTCTGTCTCCTTTGCCTGTCAAGTGTCGATGGACGCCCCATGTAACGTTAACTCAACTGCCGTCCATCAGCAAGGCAAAGCCCCACAAAACCACAAAGGGGTAGTCCAACCTCTTGCACGGGAGCTGAGCCGAGGTTTAGGCGTCGGCAAGTCCCATGGTTTTCCGAGTCCCAGGTTGCTAGACTGCTAGGCCAGCTTCGTAGGGCAAGATCTGGGGGTGGGTTGGCGGATCATGAAGGGATTTCCGGCTGAGTACGGAGTCTATGTAGCTGTAAGCAGCTTTTGAGAAATCCGTCCTACTTCATGTGGAATACTGTGGCTTATGTCCTGCGTATTTTGACACCCCTGGTCAGCACATGTAGGTTAACCTGAGGCTAAGAAGGTACCTAGGTACCTACCAAAGTTAGAATAAGCAACCCACTTACTTCCCCGGACCTTCTTGCATTCTTGTCGTTATCGTCAGCTCCGTCATCCCCGACAAGGCAGCTCATCGTTACTTCAAGTCCAGGACGAGAGTAAACCGCATCTACTGGAATACCTTCAACCTCCCATTCCAGCCCCGGGCACCATATCACGAGGCGCTGCCGAGGTCACCACCGCTTGACCGCCATGGCCCACGGAGCCGGCAACGACTTGGATCCACTATGGCATAACCTCGATTGGTACGTAGGTACCCGCTGGTCTACCTCTTCCACTCGCTTTATTGTTCTGTTCTCGTCCAGCTGGATACTATTACGCCTACTTTATACTGTCGATGGCTGACATATCTTTGTATGATGCAGGGCCATTGGCCATCTTCTGATCATGGGATGGGATGGCACCGAAGTCACCCCACAGATCAGGAGCCTCATCGAGGATCACCACCTCGGATCCATCATTCTCACTGCCAAGAACCTCAAGTGTATGTATGAATGAAAACCCCAACCAAGATTTCCATGACGAAACTTTCTGTTTGGACACGGGTGGCTAACAGATGTAGCCGCTGAACAAACCGCCAGCCTTGTTCAGGAACTGCAAACCATAGCAAGAAATGCCGGTCACCCTCAACCTCTGCTGATTGCCCTTGATCAGGAGAATGGCGGAGTAAATAGTCTCTTTGACGAAGACTATGTCTGCCAATTCCCAAGCGCCATGGGCGTGGCGGCTATAGGCCGAACCGAACTCGCGTATGAGGTCACCAAAGCCACTGCAACCGAGATATCTGCTTGTGGTGTAAACCTCATGTTGGGTCCTGTCCTCGACGTTCTCAACAATGCCCGTTATCAACCGTTGGGTGTTCGTGCTACTGGCGATGATCCTCAAGAGGTGTCTCAGTATGGACTTGCTGCCTTGAAAGGTATTCGTGATGCAGGAATGGCATCTTGTGGAAAGCATTTCCCGTCCTACGGAAATCTGGACTTTCTTGGATCAAACCTTGATGTACCCATCATCACCCAGACTCTCGAGGAGCTTAGTCTGAGTGCCCTGGTTCCCTTCCGGAATGCGATCGCCTCTGGAAAGTTGGATGCCATGTTTATTGGTGGGTGTGGTATTTCTAACCCATCCATGAACGTCAGCCACGCTTGCCTGTCCGACCAAGTTGTGGATGACCTTTTACGCAATGATCTAGGCTTCAACGGTGTTGCTATCTCGGAGTGTCTAGAGATGGAGGCGCTGAGCCATGACCTTGGCGTCCAGAACGGCGTCGTTATGGCTGTCGAAGCAGGTTGTGATTTGGTCCTCCTCTGCCGCGCATATGACGTCCAACTCGAAGCCATCAAAGGCATGAAACTAGGTTACGAAAGTGGTATCATATCTAAAGAGAGAATTTTTACATCTCTTAGACGCGTTCTCAAGCTCAAAGCACAGTGCACCTCATGGAACAAAGCACTAAACCCTCCCGGTGTCGGTCTCTTGGCTCAGCTGCATCCTGATCACCTGGCGTTGTCGCGACAAGCGTATGACGATTCAATCACGATAATACGGGACAAGGAAAAGCTGCTCCCGTTGTCGGCTTCAATGCACCCAGGGGAGGAGTTGCTTCTTCTCACACCCCTGGTCAAACCTCTGCCTGCTTCTTCCTTGACCAAAAAGCTGCTCGAATCTAAGGGCATCTCGGCCACGAGGCCTTCAACACACGACATTTGGGTTCATCAAGATCGCGAGCGCGGCGCCATCATGAGCGGTGAAGGAGTCTTTAGGGAATTTGGAAAGTCCCTCGCTCGAGCCCGCAATGAGAAACTTCTTCACACGAGCTACACCGCGAACGGAGTGCGGCCAGGTGAGATGACAAAGCCGAGGATCTGAGCAAAAGCTGACTTGGATAGTTCATGAGAATTTGATTCACAGGGCATCCTGCATCATCATCGTAACAGCTGATGCCAACAGGAACCTGTACCAGGCTGGTTTCACCAAACATGTCGATATGATGTGCTCCATGCTCCGCACCAAAGGACAGAAGAAGCATCTCATCGTCGTCGCCGTCAGTTCACCATACGACTTTGCCATGGACAAATCCATTGGCACATATCTGTGCACGTTTGACTTTACGGAGAATGCCCTTCATGCTCTGACGAGGACACTTGTTGGCGAGTTCAGCCCCAAAGGAACGCTTCCTGGTACTCTAAGAAAGAGCAAAAAGGTCCTTAAATCAAGACAGCATTGGCTTGTCGAGGAATACCAGCCCGACCGCGATGCACCCGGACTAGGGGATCTTCTGCACGCTATTTACCGAGCCAGCGCGCCGAACCTCCAGTTTCTGCGGACCACAACAGCTGTCACCTTTAACCTACGCAACCAAAATATTAGCGAGGCTCATTTTGTGGTTAGAAACTCCAGTACCGGTGCTCTGTATGGATTCGCGGCGACGTACTTTGTCCATGGGGTGGGCATCTTGGGATCTATCTTTGTCGACCCTACCAAACGGGACGTGTCTATTGGCAGATCCCTTCATCGCCGTGCTATGAGGAGTCTGGTCCAGCGCCGGGGTCTCAAGAAGGTCCAGCTCGGATCCGTGTTCCCCGGCGTGTTCCTGGGCATCCCGGTAGATGAGGCGAGCGCCGTCGGGGAATGGTTTGCTAACAGTGGCTGGGATACTCAGTTCCCTCGCAAAGTGACAAACATGGTCATCAACGATGTTGCCAATTGGTCGTCTCCCGAGGGGTTGCTTCCCAGCATTCAGAGAGCCAACCTTAGTTTCGATTTGATCCAGGGGTTGGAAACCGCCGAAGGTGTTCTCACCCACGTGTCATCTCATGCGAACCCAGTTGTCCTGGAGCTTTACCGGTTCGCCCTCGCCGACGCGAAATGTGGTGTTGTTCGCGCGAAAGACGCCAACGGCAACTTGGTGGGAACCGTCGTCAACTGTAGTCCACACAGTCCTCTGGCCATGTACTTTCCGCCGCTGCTCTCTCACAGGGAGGACATCAGTGGCATCCTAGCACCTGTTGTCTCTACCAAGTCATCCTCGTCGTTGGTCTTGCAAGCACTGGCTGTTATGAGCGTCCGTCAACTTAAGAGCAACAAGGCTGCCAAAGCTGTCTTGGGATGGGTGAGTCTTCTGCACAATATTTGATGTCATTGACTAACGGATCAGGTCGTCGATGACGGGGCGGAGCTTCTGACAGCGATGGGATTCGAGACTTTACAAGTATTTGACGAAATCACCAACTCGCCGGATAACGTAAGTTGAGTTGCATTCAATATGCCAGAAATTGACTAATCATTGCAGTTTATAAACTTATAATGGAGGTAATGATATCTTTTGGATGAACTTGTGTATAGATAGCGCCATCGGTTGGTCCCACGGTTAAGGTTCTCGACGTTTCTGTCAACATAGTGTAGAGGCTGGGCACAATGGAATTCCCTGAGGCAGCGATTTGGGTGAAATGTGGGAGCCAACCGCGATCTATTTGGCATGAGAGAATGAATGAATAAAGACGCCGTAGATAAATAAAACGTGTTCATATTTTTAGCTCGGACTTCATAGGATATCGTTGTCTTCCCGAAACTCATCTACAGTTTGGGTCGAAGCCTCACAAAGAACCATACAACAAGTTGATTTACTTCTTTCATATGTGACTGGATATTATACATGTAGTTTTATCTCACATCCATGTTCTTACAAATCTTTCACTCAAACCTTGATCCGTATAACACGTCCCTCGTCAAGCAGCCGCCGGTGAATATTGCAAAGCATCACCCCCTTTTCCTCTGAGCCCTCGAACTTGTCAGTAACGGTGATATCCCCAACAATCACGAGCCCGCACTTTTGACGAGAAAACATGACGTTTAACCGCTGCTCGTCCACCGTGAACCCAGCACCGACCTTTTGCGTCGTGCCCATGACAACCACCACGACGTCTCCCTCTCGGCCCTGGAACGAGTCGACGGTCGCGGCGGGCGGCATCCCCACGAGGGCAGGATATTTGCGGTATTTTCGTATGGACTCGATGGCACCGACATTGGCTTTGTAAGGGGAGATGATGACGATTCGGGAGGGGTCGGCGTCGCTGGCTGTCACAAAGTCGGCAAGGAACGAGAGGGTGGCTTTGACTTGGTCGTAGTTTTTCTTTGAACCGCTCGACGGGTCGAAGAAAGAGCGGGATCCCTCGCAGTGGATAAAGACTTCCTGGAACCGTCCAGGAGCACAGGCGTTTAGCCTATATCTTGCCTGTAAGAATGCCTCCAACTTGCGCCCGATGGCGTTGCTGGGAAGATCAACGGCGCACCCAGGACCATATTGGAATGGAACATCACTGTAGACTTCCCGGTGGCAAAGATCGAATAGACCGTGAGCCATGCGCAGCTGGGTGTGAAGGCGGTAGATGGGCCAACCGATGGCCTTGATGTATTCCAAAGCAGAAATCTTTGCGTGGAGTCCGAAGCGGTTGATGAAGTGCCCGTTGCTATCCTTTTCTCCCAGAGTCATGACAGCTGGGGATAGTTGCTTCTCGTCCCCAGCAAGGAGGCACGGGAGGAGCGTATTGCCCCAGACCGAGTATAGATCTGGCCGGCTGATGTTGCCTGCCTCGTCGACCGCGATCCCTCGACAGACTGTCTCTTTCCAGGAACAATATGGCCCTTTGCAGGAGAGCGAGGGTGTTGTGCACACAATATCAGCTGTGTCAATGACCGCCACAAGGAGCTTTTTAATCTCCTTTGCGGGCACTGTTTGTCCCGTCTGATAGGTGGCCCAGTCAATCTTCCCTGAGGCCAACTCACGCAGCCGAGCTAGATCAGTGTTCTCGTCGATCTTCCTCTGCAGTTCATGGATGGCTTCGTTGTCATCTAATCTGAGCTCTTTGACGGTGGGAGAGCGCAACACCACCATTAGCCAGAAAGCTACGGAGAGATCCAAGGTCCAACGGGATGGAGGTCTCCAATAACGCTCTGGTATGGCCATGCTCCCACGCTGGGGGCTTCGCAGCAGGTTGAAGAAAGCTTCCAGTTCATCTTCTATTTTGTTTCCTCGGATAACAAGCGCATATCGAGCCCTATTTTCGTCATCATTGGCTTTGCCCTGGTTGTAGCGATTCGTCACGCTCGTCGTGGTCTTGTCCAAGCGGGCGGCAAAGTTGGATACGGCGACATGAGTAGGAGCACTACCGTAGATGCGGCCCAGTGTAGTCATCGCCAGCGTTCCTACAGCGAGTGCAGTTGTTTTGCCGAAGCCAGGACCCTGCAAGCATCAGTGACGGAATACGAGTGTGTAGTTTCGAGAGCGTCAACTTACCGCAGTGATGGCCCCAAGCCCAAGTGGTCTCTTGCTGAGATACGCTCGAAAACGAGCGCGATCAGCTGGAAGGGCTTCTTCCATCAAGGCTTCTATAAAAGCCTCGTCTTCTGTGGCAAGGTAGTTGACCACGGGAGGAGAGCCAAGTACTTTGGCATCCAGGCTGGCCCTGTTCCTTTCAGAGGCCAACTCGTTGGGGCCATCTCGAAAGGTAGCGACACGCAACGAAGGATAAAAGCCTGTGCCGCGCAAAAGATCCCGGTGCAGGCTCATTCGGTACCTCACCTCCACGGGCATGGGGGGTGGCGGCAACTCGGGTTTCCCAAGAACCTCGGGCATGCCGCAGGCGATCGGGTTGGAAGGCCTGGCGTCGGGGCTGAACTGGCAGACGGCAGCAACTTGTCGCTGGAGATCTGTCGAAGACGTCTTGAAGTCGAGAGCAGCCTGATTCTATCGACTGTTGTCTTCCTGAAACGCTCGAGTGGCCGAGGCCCGTTCTTCAAACGTCTTCAACTCCAGCTTCTGTTTTTCTTCCTTGGGACGACGTACGTGGAGGACCAGGTCGTTTTTCTGGATGGCGTGGGGTTTCAAAATGTCGAAGGAATCAGGATGGTCTACCAGCTTTGCATCCCACTCAGCATGCACCTTTTCCCCTTTCTTCTTCGTCTTGTGGGAGAGAAGAAGCTTCAGGAAGCCATTATCGCTGAGTCGTCGCCAGGCCCTCTTGTGTTCCTTGACAAATTTGTCGCTTAAAGGGATGATGGCATAGTAGAGCCTATCGCGACTGGATGATGGCTTCACAAAGTACACGGGTAGAGTCGTGCTCGAAATGTCGGCAACGACTTGTTTGAGCCACATCTCGTCTTGCACCACCGATTGCGTGAGGGCCACTAGATGAGAATTGTCGTCGTGAAAGGAATACGCCGCCGCAAATTGGTGGCCCCTTTCCTCTCGTAGTAATCTGGTATATCGCTCCTTGTTCCAGCCATGTTCAGTACCATAAGGATACGCAAATGGAGGAGGAAGAGTAGCTTCTGTCCAGGCGTTCTTCATATCGGAAGTTGAGCATGGAAGTGCGAACCAGAACTTTCTCTGCTCCAAGATATCAATAAGAGTCGTATTCCCGATAATGGCTTCATTGCGGTTGAGCCATCCTTCACTGGGATGGTCAGGATTAGCAAAAGGCATGCCGTATCCATCGACTTTGGAGATTGCGCCCTCCTTGAGCTCGACTTGAAGAATAGAAATGGGACTTTTCTTGGCATCTAAGGGTAGGGACAGAAAATCTTTAAACGGCCCTCTATTCCGACATTTCATAAAGATGCTTTCAAATTGACCTCGAGAGAACTTGACGTCAATCTTTCGCTTGTCCGTCGGTTTTATCCTGACGACTCCTTTCGAACTCGGGTCGACTAGATGAGGATTGCGGTAAGCAGAGATCTCAATAACTGCAACTTGCTAAGCGCATAGGTTCATAAAATAAATCAGGACTGAAATTCAACTCACCATCATGACAAACGCCAAATCCCTCAGCCTCAACATGGTCTCCCAGAGGAAACTCGAGTGAGAACCCCATGCAAGAGTCGGCGTCTGCAAGGGCACTGGTAAAAAGGGTCGTCTCTATATCGCTGCTGAGCCCGAAACAGCGGCCGCCTATAATTGTTTCGGAATTCCCACCGAGAATGAGTGCACATGGCTTACGCCATGTAATGTTTCCTGCTGTCTCATTCCAGGATTCCGAGGCAATTTGGCTGCCTCCATCAGCCGCCTTCTTACGAGGGACAGCTAGGGCCATTGGACTTGTCAAAAAGCAGGGAGAAAGGGCAGTATAAAGGATGGCGTTTAATGTACTGGGAATCCATTAGACAAAGAGGTTAATCCGGGGAGTGTGGAACTGGAATACCAGATGATATGGGGGGATATTTGTCTGGTTGCATCTTTTTGTTTTGTTTGTTTGTCACACGCGTCTTTCGGCTCGGTTGGCTTTCTTTGTGTTGAATAGCAAACAATTAACCGATAGGCATGGAAATATAGTCTTCACAACAGGCCCCAATGCGATGATTGCAGGCAAGTCGTGGATGAACAGAATTGTCGTTGAAAGCTCGGGGTGAACAGATACCTGATTATCTCTTGGTTGTGCCAGAGAAAAGACTGACGACACTGAGTTTTAGCTGGCAACATGAGCAATCGAGTGGGGAGAGGAAGCGAAGATGTATCAGGCCTTTAACTCGATTGTATAATATCGCAAACTCTCTACGATTAATTAAAGTCAGCTCTTCATTTCCATCAACTCAGCAGTAGGGCGCTTCCACCCGAGGTATGGAACTGCAGTAGCTAACCATCTGCCCGCTATCTCTCCATCTCTATAAATGGGTTAGTAATTGCTATCCGAGATTGAGTGATTAATTACCCAGATAAAGAACAAGTGCATGTGAGTACAGCAAGGCGGCCGATATGTGCAAACATGGCCAAATTCCATTAGAGATTTGCCCCTGACCCTCTTTGCCTATCCCAAGAGATGACTCGAACCTCAACTCAGGACCAGAATCGCAAACTACATCATAACACAGTTGAGAAAGCTTCAAAACATAGTCAAAACATATTTGGAACTCCAGGCTAACTCCCAGCAGTGAGTCAGCCAGGTTAATGCTACATGTTGGTAGGCTTCCGAATGAGTTGTATGGAGGGTGCCCCCTTCTCACCAGGGCACACAGAAAATAGTTACTACATTGTTCAAAGATTAATCTATTAGTTTCCCAGAAATTTTTGAATCAGTGACTTCTTTCGGTTACTTCTCGTCTGCTCGTTAGCGTCTCGATGTTGAAGGGATCAGAAGTGGTTGATAGCGGTTCCCTGCCGACGGTAGCCTATCCAGCCACATCTGGTGTTTCGTCATGCCACGCCCATAATTGACGAACGAGTGGGGTTAATCATTGAGGAACATCGTGAAGACACGATTCAACTTGTGCGACGCTCCAACCCTTTCGCAGGCTTCTTGATAGGCAGATTCGGTGGTGTCACTTCAAGGTCACAAGCGATATGATTGAGGTCGACA